>LBNU01020455.1:21133-41729 GCA_014162995.1 Artemisia annua | reverse complement strand
TTGTTAGCCTTGAAAATAATGTTATATGTTGGAAATTGCATTAGTAATAAGCACAAGGACTTGTCTTGTCAATAGGACATAGTTTAGTGTGGTTAGTAGTATAAATACTCTCCTAGTGGCAACTAGGAGAGGTGGATGTCTCATTTGTAATAAGAAGTGTGTGTGTTTTCCTTCTTTCTCTCTCTAGAAAACACACACATCTTCCCAATTCTTTAATCTAATATACCATGTTTACTCTTTATTTCGAGCATCCCCGACCTCCTGAATAGTGATTCTTGGTCGTTACAAGTGGTATCAGAGCTAACCAGGGGCGATTCGTGGTGTTTTTGGGTGTTTTGGGTAGCTAGTATAGGGTTTGATGGCTCGTTGAGTAGTTTTGTGGCTGGTCGTGTTGTTTTAGCGCCACAAAACATCTAGGGTCTCATCTAGATCATTCGTATAGGCTGCTAAACATTAGTGGGTTTGATTATTGGGTTTTTATGGTGATTCTCGTGGTGTTTATGGGCTGATTCGTTAAAGCAATTAAGTGATTAGGACCATGAAACTGATTCAGAGATACATATTATGCTACAAGAAACTGATTTAAACATGAAAACACCAATATTAACATCAAAGATCACAGAATCACTATAAGAGTATATTAACTGTGAAAATGAAATATCTAGCAACTATGAAAACTGACAAACAAGCAGGCAAGATTAAGCTATTATATCACTAACATACACTAAATAAGCCTTAAAAACACAGAGACAAGCAGTGATAAGCTAATGCACAGTAAAATCACAAAATTACAATAAATTAACTAAAAATTAAAAAGTTAAAACTTACAAAGGATCTTTGCTCAAAACAAGATAAAATAGGCTCGAGGAGCTACTCTACAAGCTCCTAGCTTGTAAACAAGCTAGGTAAATGTCCATCTTGACCCTCCATTGCAGGCAACTTCCAAAAGCACTCCACAGACCAAAGCAAAGGTATGTATTTTTGATCTTTTAACTCATATGGCACTAGTGATGTATACTAGAGTTTTATTACACTAAAATGATCCTAAGTAAACTTTAAAACAGCTTGTGTAAGCTTCTTAATCCTATTTTACCATATTTTTTTGTTTTTTTTTTTACTATTTTCTCTATTTTTTTTATTTTTAAATTTTTGCAAATTAAACACACTTTAAGGACTACTGAGCTTATGTTAACTTACAATGAACTTATATTAAGCTTAAGAAACAGTAAAACTTAATTTATAACATGATTAGAGCAAAAGAGAAATTTCAAATCAAAATGCAAAAACTGAATTTGAACTGAAATTCTTGAAATTGAGATTGAAATAAGATCAAATTACACTATTGAGACTGGTTACAAGCTTTTTGAAGTAATTTTAATAACTAAGGACTAACTTAACACTAATTCGACATACATAGAACTAAGTTAAACTACACACAGTCCCTTGTTGCTTCTTCTTCCTTTTATAGTGACTTCTAGGGTTCCTTGGGTGTCTCTGAGCAAATCCCATCACCAATTGGATGTCTTGAAAGCAATCTTGGCCCTCCACGTGTTTTGGCGGGAAAACAGATAATTGCAATTTGTCTGTTTTTATTGCAAGAGGGGGGGGGTGCATTAATTGTGGAGGTGATGTTAGGTAAGTAGTGGTTTGGGCGGTGGAGGTGACAGGGAAGGATGGTGGGGGGTGGTGGATGTGACTGAGTTGCAGGTTGCAAGTTGGGAGGGAAGGGGGTGAGAGGTTTGACTGTTTGACCCCGGGTTTTATATACAAGGGTGTTTGTTCTGGGCTTGGGAGTGAATGGGCCAAGGGGTAGGGGTAAAGGGGTGTTGGGCTTGGACTAGATTGGATTTGGTTTAGAAATAAATAGAAAGGGCCCGTTTGGTTTTAGTAGTTTTATAAGCCTAGGGACCAAAGTTGCAATTTCTGATTTTTGAGGGGCCTGACCTGCAACTTTCCATAGTTATCACAAGGGAGATTTTTGCCATATTCCAATTATCCAGGGACCATACTTGTAATTTTCCAAATTAAAATTCCCAGGGACTAAAATTGCCAAATTTCAAAGTGTAGGGACCAAACTTGTAAATTCTTCAAACTTTTCACCCAGGGACCATTTGTGACAACTTTTGAATTCCCAAGGACCTTTGTTGACTTTTATTCCAAAATAAATGCTCAGGGACCAATTCTGCCAATTTCTGAAAGTTGAGGGACCATTTCTGCCAATTATGCAAACTTTTGCTCCAAGGACTATTTTTGGCATTTTGTGATTCCCTAAGGTGTGTTTTGACAATCTGAGCTCAAAAGTGGTAATTTGCTTCCCCGGCTCTGGCTTTTGACACGTTTTCCAAACTCGTGCTCGTTTTTGTCCTTTTTAGCCTGATTTGTGCCCATTTCTGAAATATCCGTTCCTGCATGATCACAAACACAAAAACACAATATCTTTGGCATTTATGGTTAGTTTGTGTCTGTTTTGGTCTTAATTTGGNTACACACAGTCCCTTGTTGCTTCTTCTTCCTTTTATAGTGACTTCTAGGGTTCCTTGGGTGTCTCTGAGCAAATCCCATCACCAATTGGATGTCTTGAAAGCAATCTTGGCCCTCCACGTGTTTTGGCGGGAAAACAGATAATTGCAATTTGTCTGTTTTTATTGCAAGAGGGGGGGGTGCATTAATTGTGGAGGTGATGTTAGGTAAGTAGTGGTTTGGGCGGTGGAGGTGACAGGGAAGGATGGTGGGGGGTGGTGGATGTGACTGAGGTGCAGGTTGCAAGTTGGGAGGGAAGGGGGTGAGAGGTTTGACTGTTTGACCCCGGGTTTTATATACAAGGGTGTTTGTTCTGGGCTTGGGAGTGAATGGGCCAAAGGGTAGGGGTAAAGGGGTGTTGGGCTTGGACTGAATTGGATTTGGTTTAGAAATAAATAGAAAGGGCCCGTTTGGTTTTAGTAGTTTTATAAGCCTAGGGACCAAAGTTGCAATTTCTGATTTTTGAGGGGCCTGACCTGCAACTTTCCATAGTTATCACAAGGGCGATTTTTGCCATATTCCAATTATCCAGGGACCATACTTGTAATTTTCCAAATTAAAATTCCCAGGGACTAAAATTGCCAAATTTCAAAGTGTAGGGACCAAACTTGTAAATTCTTCAAACTTTTCACCCAGGGACCATTTGTGACAACTTTTGAATTCCCAAGGACCTTTGTTGACTTTTCTTCCAAAATAAATGCTCAGGGACCAATTCTGCCAATTTCTAAAAGTTAAGGGACCATTTCTGCCAATTATGCAAACTTTTGCTCCAAGGACTATTTTTGGCATTTTGTGATTCCCCAAGGTGTGTTTTGACAATCTGAGCTCAAAAGTGGTAATTTGCTTCCCCGGCTCTGGCTTTTGACACGTTTTCCAAACTCGTGCTCGTTTTTGTCCTTTTTAGCCTGATTTGTGCCCATTTCTGAAATATCCGTTCCTGCACGATCACAAACACAAAAACACAATATCTTTGGAATTTATTGTTAGTTTTTGTCTGTTTTGGTCTTAATTTGGCAAAGAAAAGATGTGTGAATAAGCACACATCACCTGGGCTTATGGAAATCTGATTGATGTAAAAAGTGAGTCGGAAACTAGATTGCCTTACTCACGTATCCTGGTGTGTTGTAGGTGTGGACGTATGTCAAGCTTTAGTTATTTTGTTCAAGTTTATTAAGTAATCATTCTTAGGGTTTTTAGTTTTTTAGATATAACATAACACTGTTCAGGCCATCATAATCCAGAAGTATAAGACGCCTCACATGAAGCTCCCTACTATTGTATTATGTTATCAACATAATACCATTCGGGCCGTCATAATTCAGAAGTTAATACTCCTCACATGAAGCTCCTTACTATTGAGTCATGTAGTTATTTAGAGTTTAGATATAACATAACACCGTTCGGGCCATCGTAATTCAGAGGTCATGCAATAATCGTTTGAGGAGTCAGGGCACTTTAAATCGTAAACCAAGAAACTCGTCAAAATGAAATATCCACATGATACCCCTCACATGAAGCTCCCTAGTATTGTGTTATGCTTCTAACTTAAAATAGATTTTTATATTTATATGAAAATACTTTTCACTTTATACCCTTATAGTATATATATTTACAAAATCTACTCTAAACTTATAATACTTATATTATTTATATTTACAACTATCTAAACTTGACACAATTAGTCCCTATACTTCTATACTTTAGGAAAATGACAGAAATGACCTTTGGACTTATAAGTTTTCAAAATTTACCATTTATACCCTTAACTTTATAACTTTTGCAAAACTAGTCCTTATAAGTTTATAACTATTTTACTTTTTATCCTAAGGTTATGTAACTTTGCAAAAAGGGTCCTTATACTTATAACTTCTAAGAAATGTCAAAAATAGTCCATAGAATTAATATTTTTAGAAAATTACCATATATACCCCTATGCATGAAAAACTTTGCAAAACTAGTCCTAATTCCATGCAAATCATATTTTTATGAAACAAAAAGGTTTCATAGCTTATGGTTAACTAATATTAGCTTATCTAAGTTACCTAAACTAGCTTATAGCTTATGAAAAGGGCTTATAGCATAAAAATAGCAATTCGACTCTATTTAGGGTTTTAAAAAGAAAAGTTTTAGTTTTTAGTGATCAAGGCTTAGGCCAAGGTTCTAAGGCATCCTATAACTAACCTAGTACTGTAATATAACTATTGGAAGCAAGATTAAAAGCCTACTTGATCAGCTAGGGCTTAACGTGGGGTTAACTAGGGTTTTAGGGTTTCTCGATGGCAAAACGACTCAAATAAGGTACAAGGCCTAACTAGCTCGACTCCTAGGACTTCTTAGGCTTCTATACTACTGAATTTTTAAGGTGGAAAGAAAGAATGGGATGGTTTGAAATGAATGGGAGGGCATGGGCTTTTATAGCCCTCGTTAACCTTGGAGGCCAAGGAATACGAGGCTAGGTGGCACGGGGAGGGCTTAAATGGCGAAGAGTAAGGAGCAAGGGCGGTGTGGTGAGGAGAGGTGGCGAGGGTGCCATGTCAAAGTGGCGAGCTTGTGAGGAGACCACACCTCCTGTTCTAAGAGCAGTAGTCATAANCAATGTTAATCCCTAATTAGATTCGCTCACATTGTTCCTCTACAAGTCAAAGTGATGGCAGCTGAGATGACTCAGATGGATAAGTGAAGCTATGGTGCTTGAAGACCACTCTCGGAGCTGCTGTACTTATGTTTTGTATTGTGTATTACTTAATTGTGCTTGTAGGGAACATTGTAAGCAATTCCCATATAACATTACTTTGGGAAGAGATTGTTAGCCTTGAAAATAATGTTATATGTGGAATTTGCAATAGTTAATAAGTAAAGGGACTAAATGTGTCAACTATGTAAAGTATGGCACTTAGTCACCTATAAATAACCTCCTAGTTCCATCTAGGAGGGTTGGATGTTCATTTGTAATAAGAAGTGTGTGTGTTTTCCTTCTTTCTCTCTCTAGAAAATACACACATCTTCCCCCAATTCTTTAATCTAATATACCATGTTTAACCTTTATTTCGAGCATCCCCGACCTCCTGAATAGTGATTCTTGGTTATAACACTACTGTACCTAAGGTAACTCATACATAAGCCTTGAATACTTTCAAACTAGTTTAGATAAGCATATAGGGTTTAGTAAACACATAGGCCTAATTAGGGCTTAATTAGGGTTCATTAGGGTTTTGTGATAAGTTTAGTGTGTTAGATTGATAGATTACTTATTGTGGTGTTGTTATGATCTTATGCTTGACATACCGAGAGTTTATAGGATGTGAATGTAGAGATATTTGGCTTGTGTGGATACGTGAGTAGGTCTAGAGAGTCATGCAAGTAGTGAATGCACATAAAAAGCAAAAATTTACCTGTGAAATACCTGATATAGGTATTTATAGTGATGAGATTTTGTGGGTTGTTATAAAAACCTAAAAAAATTCAATACCAATCATATAATAGGTTTATAAAACATACATTATACAATACCAAACACATATAATTAAAGGAGAATACAAGTTTTAAACTTAAGAACAGTATTATCAATTACCATGATCAATCCAAACTTATCGTATATATTTTCTATAATAAAGTTAAAAGAAAAATATCAAACACAGCCAACTTTGGTGAACCGGGTTGACTTGGCTCACATGAAACTCGGCGGTCAAACTCGGTTTTCAAGCCTCAAAGAACCGGTTCATTTTGGCCCGTTTTTTCGACAAAAATTGGTTTTACCGACCAGGTCAAAGCGGGTTTCAAAATACCGCATTTTTATGTTTTTATATCTCCGAAAAATCTCCACCAAAGTATCAATGTTTGAATTGACCGACTTGCCTACACGGTAAAATCAAGTTCTCCTATCGGCCAAATTGTAAACTCCTCATATTAAAGGAGAAAAATCTGATAATAAAGAAAAGTTGAGGGGTCTCAATGTAGGAAGATCAAAACTAAAAAAAAATATAAAATACACTTGAAAAGAAACAGATAGAAGGGCAAAATGGTCAAAAATGAAACACAAAGTCGTTAAACACATTTCGTTGTTTCGGTTGCTTCTCGTTGTTCTTTAACATTATAAAAAAAAAAAAAACCCTTGTCATCGGATTTAACAAATTCCGATCAAAATATTAATGTAGGGGTTGCCGGAAACGTTGCTGGAGGTCATTCATGCAATAATAATAATCTTATGTTCTTTTTCATAATAAAGCCTCTGCAACATTTCCATAATTGTTTATAAAACTATCTTTCATCATCATCATCATCGTTCAATAACCCTATTTTCTAGGTTTCTTAATGTTTTGGTTACGATTTAATCATGCGTAATGGCATTTTGAGCTAGCCGGATGTTATTAGATATTTGTATGTCTAGGTACATTGTACATTGTCGATTTATTGAAGCTAGGGTGGTTTTCGCCAACATTTCGGCTTTTGAGTTGGGAATTTAGGGTTTTTCGGCTGTGGATTTTGGCCGTTTTACGAAATGGTAAGGGTTTTCCATTGTTATCGTCCTTGTACGTTGTCTTTTAATGTTATATTAATGTAAGCCGAACCATATGTAACCATTATGTGCTACATAGTATATAGGTCGTTGATTTGTTAATTTATTACACAGTCGGAAACTATTCTTTGAGGAAGTGATTATTGACATGCAATAACTATACACACATATATAAGTAGCAAGGATCATCGGAACGTTTTGAGAATAAGAGAACGTTAGCTAGTATTATTCTTATATTGGTTAGGCTATACTTTGTTTTTGAACTAAAGAGTACGGTGCTGCATTGTAATTTTCTGTTATTATCTACCCTTCACGAAAGCCATTATGATTAAATAGAAGTTTATGATTTTGTTCATAGCTAATATCCACTTTGTTATGCAGGCTGCTACAACTAGTATAATAGTGGGATCTCAAGTTTGGGTGGAGGATCCCGAGATAGCTTGGATAGATGGTGATGTTCTAGAAATCAAAGGCGCAGATATCAAAATAAAGCTTACATCAGGGAAAGAAGTAAGTTTTCATTACGTTAATACTCTCATATATTTACCATTTATAGGAGTTTACCGTTTAGGAGGTAAAATACACCAGTTAAAGCGTTATAGTGATTCAATATCCGGCCATGAGTACAATAAATGATCGATGATTCACAGGAGTTAGGTAACATTTTCCAGTTAACTGGTATACTGAATGCAACTAAATAGACACAACAAATTAGCACAACAAATATTAGTTGTTATAGTATAACACAGTTATACACAGAATAGCCTTTTTGATGTGGAGTTTTTCATGGTTTCCTGATACATTTTATGTCCTATGTAGGTTGTCAGTACCTCAGCCCATGTGTATCCTAAAGATCCTGAGGCTCCTCCATGTGGAGTAGATGATATGACAAAGCTTGCTTATCTCCATGAGCCAGGGGTTCTACAAAATTTAAAAAGTCGATATAATATGGATGAAATTTATGTGAGTACACGCAACTACTAGTGTCTCTTCTTTCCATTGCTATGCTTTTGTTTAATTAATTGTCACGGATCCTTGTATGATTCGTTTATAAGAGAAACTTATGTTCTTGTTTTCCAGACTTACACAGGCAATATTTTGATAGCCGTAAACCCATTTAAAAGAATTCCTCATTTATATGATAAACATATGATGGGTCAATACAAAGGAACAGCACTTGGGGAACTGAGTCCACATCCTTATGCGATTGCTGATGCTTCATATAGGCATGCATTATACTCTTTTTCCTTGTCTGTTACTGATTTCCGAACATTGCTGTACATATTAATGTGAAGGACTTGTACGAATGCAGGCAGATGGTTAATGAGGGAATAAGCCAGTCAATTCTCGTGAGTGGAGAAAGTGGAGCTGGTAAAACAGAAAGCACAAAAAATCTTATGCAGTATCTTGCCTATATGGGAGGTCGCCCTGGAGCTCAGGGACAAAGAAGCGTGGAACAGCAAGTCCTAGAAGTATGCAATAGGTTTTTTAAATTCATGAAACATGTATTATGTTGGTAAATAAATTAATGTACTGTCGTGCATGCTTGCTTCAATAATAGATCGGGTTGATTTAGTTTTACTTCATTCATTACTTTTGTTTGGCAGTCTAATCCTGTTCTAGAAGCATTTGGGAATGCAAAAACCGTCAGAAATAACAATTCAAGGTGCTAATATTTCCAAACATCCAAGGCATCTTCTTTTAGTTCAAGTAGCTTTCTTTTTTAAACTGAATGTTGTTTTATGGCAGTCGTTTTGGTAAGTTTGTGGAGATCCAGTTTAATGATCGAGGGAAGATTTCTGGAGCTGCAATAAGAACGTATTTGCTGGAGCGATCACGTGTTTGTCAACTTTCTGACCCTGAGAGAAACTATCACTGTTTTTACATGATATGTGCTGCACCTCCCGAGGTAATCAGTTTTATTTCATTTTGCTTAGATGATTTAGGTTGCCTCAGTAGTACCTTTTTAAATGAGTTTTTTTTAGCGGTAATTTTTACACACTTATACCACATAACTCACAAATGTCTCCATTGAGACTTGAATCCGCAGTCACTTGGTTGGTGGGCAAAGTCACATACCACTAGACCAAAGGCCTTAGGATTTTATATGAAATATCTATTTCATAAATATTTTTCTATCCCGAAGTTCATCTTATAATGGGATTGTGCTAATTAGTTTTTTAGAAATTTGGCAATTATCTTACCCACATTGTGCATTCTTGAGCTCATATCATTCATCACGATTTATAGCCGGTTTAATGGTTATCAATCAGGTGACGAAAAAATACAAATTGGGACAGCCTAAGACCTTTCATTACCTTAATCAAACAAACTGCTATGAACTGAGCGGAGTGGATGAGGCTAAAGAGTATCACGCAACAAGAAAGGCCATGGATATTGTTGGGATATCTTCTAATGAACAGGTATTTATATATAAAAAAATATATCTTAAGATAACCCCTAATTAGAAGATTCCACTAAACTTTTACCTATTACAGGAGGCTATATTCCGTATTGTGGCTGCAATTTTGCACTTAGGAAATATTGACTTTGTGAAGGACAATGAACCAGATTCATCTAAACCAAAGGATGATAAATCCAAATTTCATCTAAAAACTGCTGCTGAACTTTTCATGTACTATATTTTGTTTCCATACGTGACAAAAGTTCTTTATTGTAAATCGCAATGTCACAACTGGTTAAATGTGTTTGTGATATGCATTTCATATCTAGGTGTGATGAGGAGGCTCTTCAAGATTCCTTCTGCAAACGAGTGATCGTAACTCGTGATGAGAGCATCAAAAAGTCACTTGATCCAGCTTCTGCAGCTTTGAATAGAGACGCTTTGGCGAAAATAGTATATACAAGATTATTTGATTGGTATACTTGATCTGACTGGAAGACCATTATTCTATCTTCTTTATTTTTTTTAGTTTTGTTTAAACCTCATGGACTTTTTTGGGTGATTCAGGATTGTAGGCAGGATTAATGAGTCTATCGGTCAAGATGCAGAATCAAAACATCTAATTGGAGTTCTGGACATCTATGGATTTGAAAGTTTCAAGACAAACAGGTGCTTAACTGGTACGCTTTTGTATTCATCATATCAAGAAGGTTATTTCTTGCAGTTCACTGCATGAAAACCTGGTGGTTTTTACATGGATTAATAATTTCATACATGAAATTTATAGTTTCTTATGCTATAAAAAATCTTAAGATTGATTTGTAGCATATCATGCTATACATTCTTCTATTGAATGTGCATCTATATAGAAAACTTCTATAAAAGGATCATATTTTGCTTGTGTGTCATTTTAAAGCTGAATATATCATCTGATGTTTTTGTATTGTACGTTAACTTATAAAAAAATAATGACTCCATGCAGTTTTGAGCAATTTTGTATCAATCTGACTAACGAGAAACTTCAGCAACATTTTAATCAGGTTTGTAAATATAAGTTTTTACTCAGCAGCTAAATTTTTGAAGCAAATATTACCCGTCTGACCTGATGGCTGGTATATCAAATTCTTTTCATCAGCATGTTTTCAAGATGGAACAAGAAGAATATACAAAGGAAGAAATTGACTGGAGTTACATAGAGTTTGTGGACAATCAAGATATTTTAGATCTCATTGAGAAGGTATTGTTAGACAATGAATAAACCCGTAGGTTAAGATATATTATTTCGGCACTATTTATAGAGTACAAGACATAGAGAAACCCTAATAAGTATATGCATGTTCAGAATATGTGTTCCTTATTTATTGCCTCACCATGACTTCCAAATTCTTTGAAATGATGCTTTCCAACAAGCGTTGCCAACATATGTACCGTTACCAATTGTCAGTGGAAGGGCAGGGTCAGCCGGTCAACGGGTCAAAATGGTTTAGGGTAAAAAGAGGAATTAATTTAAATGTGCAGATTATTTTTTTTATTCTTTTTGATTTGATTGTGCTTTGAAAATTTGCAGCATGTTTGTTTGCTCCTCTGCTTGTCTAACTAACCTTTTAATTACATCAGAAACCTGGAGGCATCCTTGCTCTTTTGGACGAGGCTTGGTATGTTGGAATTTCATAAGTTTGGCATCATTCTTTGTTAATTTATATGCTTGTTACTTTTTGTTACTTCTTGGTACTACCTCTTTTATGGACAGTTATATGTTTTATCGATATTTATAAAGTGATAAATTAGTATTTACATTTTTAGAATTGACCATTTATGCAGCATGTTTCCGAGATCTACTCATGAAACCTTTGCTGAAAAGCTTTTCCAGACGTTTAAAGATAATAAACGTTTTGCCAAGCCAAAACTTTCCAATTCAGCATTTACCATTAATCATTATGCAGGCGAGGTATGGATATTTAATTATATATATATATATATATATATATATATATATATATATATATATATATATATATATATATATATATATATATATATATCTGACATAGTAATATCTGTAGCTGAAAAAAATCCAGAGATACCTAAACAGCTACAATATATTTCGATATCTTGTTTACAATGTTCTTCTTTCAGGTGACATATCAAACTGAGTTTTTCTTGGATAAGAACAAGGACTATGTTGTTGCAGAACAGCAAGCACTCTTGTGTGCTTCAAAATGCTCCTTTGTTGCAGGATTATTCCCACCTCAACCAGAAGAATCTACTAAGACATCAAAGTTCTCATCGCTAGGTTCACGGTTCAAGGTATGACTTTTTTCTGATACACTCAATACACTTGTTTCACTTTATTCAGATCGGTTTCTCATGTTTCATCTGTGCAGCAACAATTGCAATCATTGCTTGAGACACTCAGTCACACAGAACCACATTACATTCGTTGTGTCAAACCGAACAATCTCTTACAGCCTTCTATCTTTGAGAATCAGAATATATTGCAGCAACTACGGTGTGGTGTAAGTTAGCACCATGGATCTATATATCATATATCAGATAGTATATATAAACATATATGTTGAGATCTTCAAATTCATATCATTTCAGGGAGTTATGGAGGCAATTAGGATAAGTATGGCTGGATTTCCCACTCGTAAACCTTTTAAAGAATTTATTAGCCGCTTCAAAATTTTTTCACCGGATGATGTGAAAAAAAGGTGGCTGTCTGGACTTACTTTCTATATATTTTCCTTCATATATTCTTTTGTTTGGGATCCGTTTTAACATATGTGATATAAAATTCAGCACTGATGATATCAAGACTTCGAAGCTGCTTCTAGAGAAGGCAAACCTTCAAGGTTTTCAGGTACCTTGCACTTCTATTTCATAGATCTGTGCAATACAAACATTGTTTATTTGTTTTGAAAATGGTTTTATAATTGCATCATTTGAAATTTAAACTGTTCCAGATTGGTAAAACAAAAGTATTTCTCAGAGCCGGTCAGATGGCGGAACTAGATGCTCGAAGAAGTGAAGTTTTGGGAAGATCTGCTAGCAAAGTCCAAAGAAAATTTCTCACCTATTCTGAACGCAAAAAGTTCAATTCATTAAAATTTTCATCAATACAGATACAAGCTGTGTGTAGAGGTATAATCTGCCAACCTGGTATTATCTATATACGTGGAAATTTCAGTGAATTTATGGACTTAAGTTTCTTTCTTTTCTTTTTTTTTATATTTTTTATTATTATTATTATTTTTATTTTTTTTATTTTTTTTTGCTTGTAATAATTAATTTTAGGGCATGTTGGACGTCATCACTATGAGTGCCGAAAAAAAGAAGTGGCTACTCTGCGACTTCAGAAAGATGGGCGAATGTTTCTCAAGAGAAAATCTTTCAAACTTTTAACCTCTTCGACTCTTAATATTCAATGTGGAATTCGTGGGATGGTTGCACGCATTGATTATCGGTACAAAAAACGAGAAACAGCAGCCATCATTCTCCAGGTATGGCTTTCTTATGACATGTTATAATATTTCATGTTGTTGTGTTATACCTTATCCGTTGTGCTATGACCAAGAAAACGATTATGATTTGCAGCAGTCATTATTATCCTATTTTTACAGTTTTATTTAGGATGTTTATCTTGTTTCTGATTTGTTTTATTTAGGATAAATTCTAAGTCTTTAGGGATTATCAGGTAGCTATTTGTTAGGATTTTGCATCGGTTTTTTCCCTTTGCCGTTAATAGACCTGTAACTCAATCACAGACCCGAACCATAACACTTTGTTCGTCCACTATCAAATTTCTGTTTTATGTTATTAATGCTTCAATGATACTTTTCTCCTAAACTGATACACTCTGGTCAATTCGCAGACACAATGCAGACAATATGTGGCCCAAAACCGTTATTGTAATTTGAAGAAAGCAGCAATAGCCAGTCAGTCATTCTGGAGAGCAAAATTGGCACGCAAAGAACTAAGGAAGCTTAAAATGGTACCTGCAACTTTCATAAGCTCTAAGATTTTTACAGCTTAAATTCAAGCCTATATTTGTTTAGGCAAGTTCAACATATCATTTGAACCTAATTTGAGTTACACTTTTTGTAAATTCTTTCTCCTCTGCAGGCTGCAAAGGAAACTGGTGTTCTACAAGAAGCCAAATCTAAATTGGAAAACCAAGTTGAAGATCTGACCTGGAGATTGCAGGTGGAGAAGCGCATTAGAGTAAGTATCTATAAAGAAAGTTTCAAATCATTAGTTATATTATTTACACAAAAGTTGAATATAACTGACCTCTATAAAGCTCTATTAGCTTGCCATCTTCTTTTTCTTAGGTTGTTTCATATCTGTTCATATGCTTCAACTTTTGCAGTCTGATTTGGAAGAAGCTAAGAATCTCGAAAGTAAAAACTTCCAGAAAGTTTTGAAAGAAATGCAGGAACAATCCCAGCAAATGGAAGAATTGATTCAGATAGAACGCGAGGCTGCAAAGAAAGAAATTGAGCAAGCTCGTGCAGACAACGATATTTCAAGCAAGGAGATAGTTGAGAAGCTTACTGCTGAAAATGAGAAACTGAAGGTAGAATTTATAAAGTCAAGCGTATTTTATACTACTTGCTTATTTATATCCCAATGTTATGGCATTGAATGTTATTACAAAGGTTTAATGAATTAAAAATACACTTTGGATGATATTTTACCCGTTCTTCTTTATTTATCATTTTACCCGTTTGACCCATTCTAGTTTCTAGTTAACGAGATAAAACATATGCCTAACCTGGGTTTAAATTCATACCTCCCTGTCACTGAAAAATCTTGTGTTTTTCACTTTGTTTTTTTGATATACGTGCAGGACTTGGTTACTTCACTGGAACAGAAAAATGATGAAACAGAAAAAAAGTTTGAAGAGAGCAATAAGCTCAGTGAAGAGAGGTTGAAGCAGGCTAATGAAGCAGAAGCACTGATACTTGATATGAAAATGAATATTCAAAGGTTATCAAATTTATTTTGACTATGTTTCTCAGTCCCCAACCCTTAATAAAACTTTATATTACCTCTTAAAAAAAATAAAATAGTAACTCTATTATCTAATGCTAAAGTAGTAATTTCTTTTCTTACTTTAGCCTTCATGAAAAGATCCATCAATTGGAGAGTGAGGAAAAGATTCTGAGACAGAAAGTGCTGACCGCAACAAATTCAAGATTGCGTCCCTCATCATCTAAGGTTAACATGCCACAATGTAGATTAACAGTCTGATTTTGACTTTTTGTAAATATCTATTCTAATTATTATTATTATCATAATGTATTACAGGGGAATCTGGAGAATGGAAATTCTGTAAGTCAGAAGATTCAGTTCTCATCAATTCCTAAAGGCTTTTATCTATGTTACTCTCTAAGGCAGTCTAATAGAAAATACCAAAATTTACAGGAACCACAGGGTACCACATCTATGAAGCGATTGGATAGCTCAATGGGGCAATCTAATGCCAAACAACGTGTATGAGTTTCAACTTGAGTTACTTTGCGTAAAAGTTGTTTGTTCAGCATATCTCTATTTTTCATAATCAGCCACCATGTAACTTTTTAACGTGTTACAAAATTCTGGTGATGTGAACAGGAGAATGTTGATATTCTTATCAAAGCATCTACAGAAGATCTTGGGTTCATTAATGGAAAACCAGTTGTTACTTATATCATCTACAAAAGCCTTCTTCATTGGAAAGTTTTTGAAGCAGAAAGAACTAGTGTATTTGATCGTCTTATACAAGTGTTTAGTACTGCAACACAGGTGAGATGTTGCATTCAAGATATACACATGTTTCCGCAAAATGCAGAAACAATGTTTATCTATCTGATTACAACTGGTGGCTACCAAGACCCTCTTGATTTGGAATTTTGACTACAACTTTATATTATTTTAAAATCAATACTAAATCAACTTGCATGTTTACTGTAAACATTATTTACCAGAATGACGAAGACAATAAGCATATGGCTTATTGGCTCTCTGCCACATCTACATTGCTTTTTTTGCTTCAAAAAAGTTTAAGTTCTGGAGCAGGCAGACCCCCACAGCCAACATCATTTTTTGGAAGAGTGACACAAGTAAGCCTACATCTATAAACCCTCCATTATATTGTAAGATCATTTATATTGTGAACTTTATATAATTAACTTTGAAGCTTATAAACGTTATTGATATTTCTAGAGCTTTCGCAAATCCCCATCATATTCCAACATTGACTTTGTGCACCAAGTGGATGCAAAGTACCCAGCTTTGCTTTTCAAGCAGCAACTAACTGCTTATGTCGAAAAAATATATCAAATGATCCGTGACAATTTAAAGACGGAATTGTCAGAACCTATCACTTCTTGTATCCAGGTAAAGAACGCTTTCTCATGACTTTTTATAGCCAACAGTTACTTATAGTGCTATTTTTATATATTCTTACAAATTCAGTCAGCAAGACAACAGACGAGAGGTAACACTCCCCCGTCTCTTTTCTGGCAACAAATTATTGATGGCCTACAGGGCATGCTCAAAACTTTGGAAGAACACCATGTACGTGATCCTATTTCTTAAATATAATCACTAATCACAAGACCCACACGCCTACTCACTGAACATGATTATTTCAGGTGCCAGCAATTCTTGATCAGAAGATCTTCGCACAAGTTTTCTCTTTCATCAATGTCCAAATATTCAACAGGTAAGTTCTATATTCATAGACGGAGATCAACAAAACTTCAAACTGCTCTATTTAAATATGAGTTGTAATTACTTGTTTTCTTCCACCTTAGCCTTCTTGTACGTCGAGAATGCTGCACATTTAGCCATGGGGAATATTTAAAAGCAGGATTAGCTGAGTTAGAGCTTTGGTGTAGTCATGCCACAGACGAGGTATTCATTAGTTCAGAAACTAGGGCGGAAAATTGGTTGGTGGGGTTAAATTGGACACCAAAAATACTTTTTTCCATTGTTCATAGTAAACTTAAGTGTGTTTAGATAATCAGAAAACTGTATTCTTACAACAAAAGTCTTCTATTTTTTTTAAAAGTGACTCACTAGGAGTTACGCATTTGAGTACATTTCACATGATTTTAAACCCGTTTAATCTGCTCATCCCATTTGGCCGTTCCCTTTTATTTAAATCTTTTAGGTTAACCTATTCGACCCATTAAAGATAAACCCAAGCCTGTATCACTGTGTATACATGGGTTGAAATTTCCACCTCTAGTTCATACAGTTCTATTGGTTGTACTTAGAGCAAATAGGTCTAACCAATTTCATTAAATCAGTATGTAGAATCCGCATGGGATGAACTTAAGCACGTAAGGCAAGCAGTTGGGTTCTTGGTATGCTTCTATTGCTCTTTGAAATTTAAGATGTTAACTCATGGATATGTATTCCTTTTCTATGTCGCACTTTTTATCTATATCATAATTCTCTTAAAATGTAACATTATTTTACAAAGTTGTTTAATTGCTATGCAAAGTGTTATCTTCCGATTTTTTGATAAGTTATCCTGGTATTAAATAATATTCACAATATATGTTCTGCAGGTTATACACCAAAAGTCAAAAATTACCTACGAAGGCCTCACAAATGATCTATGCCCAGTATGTATACTTATGTTTGTGCTTATATGTTCCTCATATATTTTTTGGCTACCATTTAGATAGCGGTTTATATTTATTTTGGGAAATGACACAAGTGCTTCACTCTGTTTCAGCATCTTAATGTTCAACAACTGTACAAAATCTGCACATTGTACCGTGACGACATTTACAATACTCCAACTGTAGACCCTGCAGTAAGAATCAGACTCTAGTAGTCATTTGTTTTCTGTACACTTCAGTGCTTAGAGGTTTCCGATATTCTTTTATGTCTTGTACTCTTTGCTCCGAACATGTCTCACATTCTCAGCTCTTTCCAGGTTATTTCCACCTTGAAAGTTCATGCAGAAGCCTTGGAGGATTCTGAAAATACATCTTTTTTGCTGGAAGACGATCCTTGGTAAGCAATATGATACAAAAATTGTACATAATTACGATTAGATGTGGCAAAGTCGGGATGGATAACACGTCATACTAGAATCAGGTTGAAATGGGTGATTTTTAGTACCAGTCAGCAAAGCTGAGTTGTTTTGGGTTGACCTGCTAACATATGTCCTTCAGAAAGAAAATGATTTTATTTGTAATGTGTTAATTTTATGATTACAAAAACAAATTATATATTTGTTAATATTCTTAATATAATTAGGTTGTATGAATTAAAAATGTAGGTGATTTGTTCACCATAAAAATTACTTGAGACACTAAATTGTATTCACACATGTGTAGTGTGTCAAGTAATTGTTTGGTGTACAAATCACCTGAAATTAAATTCAAAATAGATTTTGATCAACTTTCAGTGTTCTCCTTTTATCTAGTTTTCAGATGACCAGTTTGAGCAAAAACATACCCAATCGACCCATTCATAAGCTAATGGTTTGAAATTTCAATTACTATTCATAATGTTAATCAAGTGTCGATTAAGTATGTTGCTATTTTCATATATGCAGCATTCCATTTTCAGTTGATGATCTTGTGGGCTTCCTCCATGAGAAAGATTTTGCAGAGATAAAACCTACTTGTGCACTCGTAGAAAATCCAGACTTCAAATTTTTAGTCGAGTGATGCATTTTTTTAATTATTTTATTCGCAAAAGATCATCGACTACCACAAGAGCATAGCATGTTGGTTGAGGCATAATGTATATCCCCCCAACCCTCAATTTTCTTTCTCTTCTATACAGTTAGGTAGATTCGTTTAAGCATCCTTTAGATTAAATTTGTAATATACACAGGTGTTTTCAGGTAGAGTATAGAAGGGAAGTGATGTATTTAAACATCTGTCACGGATAATTGTTCTATCAGAATAGGTTCTTTGTAGTAATGTAGGAACTGAACCTTTATATTTCAAGCGTAAAAGTTGTTATACTCTGACAACGAGTAATGTCTCTCTTTTTTCTGGTCTGTTAAGAAATGAAAAAGTTGTCATTTTATTTGATATTGTAGTATCTTCTCATTTGCAATTTTGCTGCAACTCTTGTATGTTATCTATTAGCTACATATACTAGATGATTGCAATAATGGTAAGAAAAGTGTTGAAAAGCTTATTGGAATGGGAAGTATATTAGAGCTTTCATAGCAACAACATGACATGCACTATGTAGCTGGCTATGTTACCTTTCTAGCTAGCTACCATAGTTTTGTTTGAGCAACCCATGCATGCATGGGATATTCCCATGCTAAACACCCCCCTCCCACCCCCACACGCACAATATATGAAGTGTGAGAAGAGGCTGGCTGGCAGTATATATATGTCTGTATGTATAGTTTTGATTAATATAGATTATCTTGATACAGGATGATGAAAATCAATTTTAATAATATAGATTGTACTCTCTTTCCAATGCCATTTTGGGGAAATATCGAAACAAGGAACCAAACACTAGCTTCTCATTTTCTTGCATGAAAAGAAGTGTTTGTGACTAAACCAATATGCACATGCAACTACTTTAAAGACTTATACCCATAACTTATACGTAGTATTATTATCAATTATATGAATTTCTGATTAGAGAACAAAAACAAAATGTACAGCTTTAAGGTGAGTGTTACTAATGAAGAATGATGTTTTTAATAGATATTTTTGTTAGATTTATTAAACATACACATGATCAATCATATATAATCATTTCATAAACTTCAAAGTAAAGTTACTTAATGTTAGAACCTACTGAAGATTCGAATTAGATGATGAACTCATAGAGTTAGGGTTAGTCGATTCTAATAATCCGATGGAGTGATTTCTCACAAGTTATTGGTGTTCTATTGAGAGAATTCTTAATTAACAAGATACATGAATATGACCATTTCTTTGGGATTTATTGTTAATGATAGTTATTTCCATCAAATAACTATCAATTGTTAGTTAGGGTAACTAATGTGATTAAGGCAAATAGTAAAAGGCCACATGATATGAATTATTCTAACATTTTTCCACTTGGCCGAATTACCATTTGTAGATAAACTAAAAAAGTTAAGTTGACCAAGTTTATGCTAATCATCATAATTTCATATAGCAAAAAAAAAAAAAAAAAAAAAAAGCGAAAAAATACATCATAGACGTGTCGAGTTTGACACGGACCCCATCAATTATACTAATGGTACCCATATAAAATACTTCGTATATGATTTTTTAAAGCCAAAATGACAAGAGAATAACGTGGTCCACTGATGACATCAAATAAGTAAATATTATTGTCATCATTTATCCTAATTATTTGACTTATTTTATTACATTATCTATGAGAATCGATACTTAATTGTTTACTTTAGTAATTCTCAGGTAAAAACAAGTAATTGGTGAAACTTGGTGGTTTTGGACGAATTATGGAGCAAAACAAGCAAGATGTCAAAAGTCTACTGAAATCCAGAAGATGCGCCGTATCTCTATCAACAGATACGCCGCAATATCATACTTAGATGAATTCGAAGACCATTGTCTGACTTTGAAGAATGCGCCGCATGTAATTATATCATGCGCCGCATATGAAACTTTGGTCAACAAAGAAGATCAAGCTTGTTCTACTCCAGATACGCCGCATTATACTTCTGACATACGGCGTATCACTATCAAGACTTCACCAGATACAATCCAAGACACTGAAGGACATGCGCCGCATAAAAGATCAAGATACGCCGCATCTGAAGACGGTGTACGACTATTCCAGAATATATTAATCTTGGACCCCACGCGAAGTTAAATACATGCGCCGCATCTACCTATGTGATGCGCCGCATCGTACCCTCTGACAGAAACTATAAATACCCAAGACATATACGAATTTTGTGTGCAACAAAAGTCTAAGGAGACGAATTGTAACACCCCCAATTTCATGATACGCAGCGGAATCCAAATTGGGTGTTACTTCATGGTACAACAATTAGATTAATAGAAAATGGACTCAAATTGAGTTATTTTAAAAGATTTATCTTTCGAATTTTATAAATATCAGAGTTTACAAAATAAGGTCCCAGTAAATTTGTAGTTTAGTAAATAAGTTTTCGAATGGTAATAAAATTTTATAGCCTTCATAAGTATCTG
>LBNU01020455.1:8755-21062 GCA_014162995.1 Artemisia annua | reverse complement strand
GTGTGATTTTTGGGCTTAGGTGATAATTGTAGCCCGGCACAATGAAAAGAAAAATAAATAGAAGTGTTTGGTTTGGTTGAATCCGGCCCAAGAAAGAAAAGAAAAGGGGTTCGTTAGGCCCAATAGAATAAGTGTGCTTCGAGCCGTCCTAGCGTTTAGTTTATTGTCGGTACGCAAGTGAGCTATTCCAGTGAGGTGTGAGTCATGTTTCACAATAGTTGACAAATAAAATTTGTAGATGTATATTATATAATAAAAAAAATTAACTCGTGAAAAGGGTTAATTAGACTTTCAATTTGAATTAATTCGAGTTTAACATTAATAAATGACTGGGAAAATTACAGGACGTTACAGTACCAACCCCTTAAATGGAATCTCGTCCCGAGATTCAGTCCGTGATAGAGGTTGAAGCGATGTTTACAAGTAAACGTAGTTTTATGAATTCTATTGGTCATCGGGTTCATACGCATGTTATTTCAGATACAAATAAGCCCACGCATTTATAATTCTTTATTTACATAGAGAGGCGTCCGAAACAATGTAAATGAAGGAATATAACTTATGGTTCGGCAGTTAACAATTTCTTTATTTAAATAGAAAGGCGTCCCAATCTATTCCAATAAAGACATTGTAAACCATCTTACTTAAGAATTTCTGATTCAACACTCGCTTAAATAGTAAGATAACCAAGTCATTAAATTTCTAAAGCTAAGTAATAATATTATTTAACTCAACTCTCATGTCTCATCAAACAAGAACAGTCATAAGATCAAGTTAAATAATCGGTTATTACTGAGCTCTATCTTTTTAATGACTTGACTAAATTCTAGGGTGTTCTTATTAGTACTAAAGTCATATCATTTAATCAGCGTGAATCTAGATGAAACCAACGAAAAGCATATGCGCACGAAGTGTTTGAGTAGGTATATGATCAGGGAAGTGTGGTTGCGCCATAATGTCTTAGAATAGGCATACGTAGATGTGTCATGCACATTATTTATAATAAGTGATAGAAAGTGTGTTGAGTGTATAATTTAATATACCAGGATGTTTGTGTAGCATGAACTGTTTAAAAGTCAAATAATCGTCTGGCGGATGGAAGGCACGGAAAGCATAAGGCTATAAATGTTTTGTTTGTAAAAGTGGTTATAATTCGGGTCTCAATTAGACCCGTTTCTCTATAACCTAGGCTCTGATACCAATCTGTAACACCCCCAATTTCATGATACGCAGCGGAATCCAAACTGGGTGTCACTTCATGGTACAACAATTAGATTAATAGAAAGTGGACTCAAATTGAGTTATTTTAAAAGATTTATCTTTCGAATTTTATAAATATCAGAGTTTACAAAATGAGGTCCCAGTAAATTTGTAGTTTAGTAAATAAGTTTTCGAATGGTAATAAAATTTTATAGCCTTCATAAGTATCTGTGCTCCTCCGTGCCATCCTTGCTTATTATGGACCTGAGATAAACATGCTAAAAACGTCAACACAAAGGTTGGTGAGTTCATAGAGTTTATAGTTTAAAATACGGACAATGAGATTTTTGAAAACGTTATTTGGAAATGTCAAAAACAATGTTAATAGTACATAACTTAACATAACAAGAACAATAGCACGTAGCTCAACGTATCAATAGTCAATTGATATAGCACATAACTTGACGTAGAACAATAGCACATAACTCAACGTATCAATAGTCAATTGATATAGCACATAACTCGACGTAGTACAATATCACGCAATCAAGAACAATAGCACGCAGTCAAGAACAATAGTACGGATCAAGAACAATAGCACGTAACCAAGAACAACTGATATAGTACAACATTCGGTTTTGAAAAATTGTGATTATAATAAAAGTTGTAGCATGTATCTCCCTTAAAAAGTTTAATAAATCGTTAAAAGATAGAAAAATGGGGCTATGACTCACCTCAGTGGTACAATAGTCAAGATATAGAAATATCAAATGATGTAAGTGAACGGCTCCAACACGCGACCTAGATTAATATGGCAAGTCTTAGATTTCGATGGTTTATGTTCATGACCTTAACGGATAATGTTTGAAAAGGTAACGTTTGTAAAATTATTTGTATCATCGTTGCTTGTGTGGCAAATGCTTAAAGTTCAAAAATAAAGTTTCTAAATATTATTTAAGTTTTATGTATTAAATTAAGTATAATATTTATATGTTCCCGATGTTACGAAGTGGATAATGTAGTCGTCTAATATTTAACCAAAACTAGTGGATGAATATTTATTTTAAATATTTTAAGTCGGTGATAATATGATTCAAATGCTCATTTTTAGTTCATGTAGACGTTTACATCGAAATATTTTATACGAAGGGTTATTGGGCCTTAAGGCCCGACGAGGGTCCGTTTAGTTTTAAAAATACCGAGAGCTTATGAACTTATTTTTGGCGACTTCAAAAGAGGGTGTTTAACTTATTAAAATAGCTTATATATTTCAGCTTATTACATTTTCGCCTTGGGCTTCTAGGCTCCATTATGGTGCGTTTGGTTTTAAAAGACAAGGCATAAGTTTTGTTTATATATATAAAAAAATGATACTACTAAAGTGCTCATTCCCAGGTTTGAACCTGTGCCAAATGGGAGACAAAGCAACCAACTTACCACTGGACTACAAGTCCTTTGGTGTTATCATTTGCTACGCATATATATATTTAAGGGTTTTGTGACTGCACTCACTTAGCCAATTTCTTTACTCAATATACATTACGTCGTGTATGTGCTTGAATGAGTTTTTGTGTTTACTTCTCTTCTTCCTCAAAACAATTTGTATCTCTTTTGAACATACATTTACCAAGTTCAAGTGTTGGTTTAACGTGTACAAGGACGAAAACACATAAGCTCAAGTGAGTCACATGCATGCCGTTTATCAGTAGTCACATATGTATTTCAAACTAGTTTTATATATGCTACCACAAAAGCTATTATGATATGTTAAGTTTGCATAGGTTGTATTTTATACATGGTGTAAGTGAAATGAAAATGAGTTTAGAAGGTTTAGACACATCGCGAGCATAATAAACGTTTAAAGGAAACTAACAAGCGAGACCTCAAGTTATTTAGATATCGAAATAGGTTAAGAGACTTACGACACCAAAAGGGGTGGGGATGAGACACGAAAGGATGGTATGAACGTGAGCGAAGGAGAACAAAGAAGTTCTGACCTATAACCAAGCTTCCAACGATCTTAACCCGTAACGAACTAAAGTCTAAAGATGTATTTAGACCTTGTGATGCAACCCAAGTGACTTGCTTCCTTCTCCCTTGGCTCAGCATTAACGAAAACAACAAGTGAGGTGTGATTAAGTTTTGCTTGCTCAAGTGAGTACAAAGGTGTGAGGGGTGATTGTTTATATAGCCAAGCCTAGGCATGGCTTGGTTAATATTTTACTCGCACGCTACCTGGCTTTCCAAAGAAAGAGGATGACTTTTGGTTGGTTCTAGCATGCAAGGAGGGCTCAAACGAAAATAAGGAGGCATGTAAGATTGGTCATGTCAAAATTTTGAGAGTGGGAAGCATAATACCCAATGGTCCTTGAAGTCAAAGGGTCAAGTGTGGTGTAGGAAGTAGTTTAATGTATTAGAGGTAGGATTAGAGTGGCTTTTTGGTTTTTGGTACGCAACTCCCATGAAGAAAGAAAGAAAAAAAAATCTCGTTTGGTCACGCAAGTACACTGTGATGAGATTTAGCATATTGAGTTTTTGGTTAGTGTTGTATATTTGTTTTGTGTCATACGTTTTAAGTTTTGAAGTTGTGTTTGTGTCACTTGCCAAAGGAAAAAAAAGAGAAAAGTATTAGTGTGTGATTTTTGGGCTTAGGTGATAAGTTTAGCCCGACCCAATGAAAAGAAAAATAAATAGAAGTGCTTGGTTTGGTTGAATCCGGCCCAAGAAAGAAAAGAAAAGGGGTTCGTTAGACCCAATAGAATAAGGGTGCTTCGAGCCGTCCTAGCGTTTAGTTTATTGTCGGTACGCAAGTGAGCTATTCCAGTGAGGTGTGAGTCATGTTTCACAACAGTTGACAAATAAAATTTGTAGATGTATATTATATAATAAAAAAATTTAACTCGTGAAAAGGGTTAATTAGATTTTCAATTTGAATTAATTCGAGTTTAACATTAATAAATGACTGGGAAAATTACAGGACGTTACACGAATTCAGTCGAACAAGCATCACTAGACACACCCCAAATGAAGATATTAGAGCTGTAAGAAGGTCCTACATGTATTTAATTCATTAAGTAGTTTTGTTTTATTGTAATAGTACGCTTTAATTCATCAGGATTGATGGGCTTGTGGCCACCATACTGTTCCCCTTTAAATTGCTTTCCCATCAATTAAAGTCTATATGATGATGTTTTTGGTGACTTATATTAGTGCATTGATAACCTCTGTGTCTAGCTGAGCCTGCGGGCTGCCATACCTGTTCCTCGCCTATTTTGTTGATGTCTTTAGATAAATAGGATAGACATAAGTGATCATTAAGAGTTTACTCGCTGATATAATGAGATCCAACGAGACAGATTAGATTACGATACGCTTCATATAGAACTAGCAATAAAACAAGTGACAAGCTACTTAACTATCAGGACAGGCCTTCTTCTGCTTCTAATTATCTATCTGTGTACGTGTTTGCTATTCGCTGATTCGTGCTCATTAGTTTTATTTACTGTTTAATAAAACCAAACTGTGCCAGTCTCTCAGGCTGAAACCCCCTTTCGTTAGATTAGACTGTAAAACTAACTTAGGATATTAAAATACTGATTAGGTAAACTAGATAATACGTTCCACTCTTAGTGATCGACACTCTACTTACCATTATATTCATACTGACCGGGTACACTACTCGTTAAGTGTGTGTGTTATTGATAAGTCGGCTAAATATAAATTTAAAACTTGAGTAGGCATTAATACTGCTAAACCGCAACGACACATCACGTGCATCAAGTTTTTGGCGCCGCTGCCGGGGAGTGAATTGTTATTATCTGTTTATCTGATTAGTAATTTAAATAGATTTTCTTTTTATTAGGTTTTTAGATTCTAACTACTAACTTTGTTGTATATTAGTTATATTGCATTAATTGTATAATTTGCATAGTTACTGTTTTTGTTTTTATTTTATTTTCTGTAATTTTTATTTTTGTTTTTATTTTATTTTTTTTCTTTGTTTTTCTACATTACTGCGGTAGTTGTATTGTGCTGATACAAACGATACGGCGCATCTTATTCTCAGATACGGCGTATTGCGTTTTACTTTTTATAAATACAACGCGTTTAATAATTCGAGTACGATGCATCTATCCCCAAGATACGGCGTATCCTGTTTATAAAAGAAAATTTTCGAAACCCTAACGCCATACGATGCATCTGTTTCTTCAGATACGGCGTATTATATATTTAATTAAAAACAGTTTCCAAATTAATTAAATAGAAGCGACGCATCGATTTTTATCTATACGACGCATTCACTGAATCAAAAATCTTGTATTTTAAAGCATAAGGAAAATACGGCGCATTAGCTTCTGCTTATGCGGCGCATTTAAATTTTTATAAATATAATCGATTTTTGATATTTAATAAGATACGACGCATTCTAATTCAAAAGCGGTGTATCGATTTTCTGAATAAAGTCTAATTTAATTTTTAACGACTAAGATACGGCGCATCCTATTGATAGGATACGGCGCATCGTCTGCAGATATCAGCAACTTTTATTTATACCGAACGGAGAAAATTCTAATCAACTTTCCTGTCTCTTAGAAAAATTTTACTGCGAGGCCTATCTGTTTTGTGTTTCAGGAATCATGATTGATGTTTTCCTAAGCTGGTTCGGAGGACCAATGATCAAACTTGCAATCGATGAGATTGTAACAAAGTTCGGCCACGAATGTGATAAGGAGCATCATAAGGTCGAAACTTTCATCAATGAACTGTTGCTGAAAGAACAAAATTATACGATTAGAGAATTGACGATTGAAGTGCGCCAATTGTCAAAAGTGATTAAAAGAGCTTTGTTCCAAAGGCACGATGGAAGTACTTTGATAATTACATCGACAACGCTGATAACAAAGTTGTCAAGTTTGAACCAAGAAATACTGGAATAAGAGCTGAATGTGAGTCTAACTTGAGGACTCTGGAATAAAGACAAGTGCTGACTGGGAGACAACCCAAAATTTTATCTTATTTTTCTGTTTGTGTCGAGTCTGTCAGAACTGCAGAAAATGCGGCGCATCCCCATCATAGGATGCGACGTATCAACTGCACAGGTCATATCCATTTTAATTTTCTGCATTTTTATTTTCTTTTGAACATTCTGTCAGTTCATTTAATACGGCGCATCCCTGTTTAAGGATGCGACGCATTGATCTGATTCGTATTAATTCCAGGCTCGATACGGCGCATCCTCTTCTATAGGATGCGGCGTATCGACTGACCTGATAATTTACAGTTTTTTATTTTTAGGTTTTTTTTTACTAACTACTAATAAATTATGCAAGTTTGAACCTTCTTAACTCAGGTGTGTTAAAGTTTTGGTGGTATAATAGATTCCTGTACTTTCTATGGAAACATCATTCATTGAGCCTTAACGTCTCTTATCCACAAGAAAGTAGATTTTGCTCATAAACGCATAATGGAGGAACATACCGAGCAAATCTCATGGGAGTTTCTACGTTCTAATTCTTGTATTTTCCAGTTTTTAACTTTCAATACAAACAATGAGGACGTTGCTTAACTTAAGTGGGGGGATGGAGAATTAGAACACTTACTTGTCCCAAACTTTTCAAAATATGCTTAAAATGCGCTTAATTTATCAAAATTTTAATTTTTTTTATCATGTTTTTGTTTAAGTCTAAATTACATAGCCGCACACATAACCTTATTTTTTCCAAAAATTAAAAACTTTAGTATGCCGGTGACTTGTAAACTTTAGAACTTGGCTTGTATACTATTCGAGACCACCATAATGAGTATTATCGATATAATTGGAGTGACTTGTCTAACTTGGTAAATTTCTAGGATTACACCCAAAAAGCCTATACATGTTATGTGATATTAACTAACTACACTGATTAGTTAACCTCCATATGAACCCTTTTGTTTACTCTCACTCTTAGAGTAAGATACCCCTAGAAAAATCCTTAGAGCCATTCCTTTCGTTTCTTACACCTTTGTTAAAATGTTTTGTTACACCCTTACACCTTAGCCTACCTGATAACGCTTTAATTATACATATTTATCCCATCGATTATATATTATATATCTATTATATTACATAGAATATCACGTTATTTGTGTAGAATTGGTACTAATCTGGTTGCAGGATTGAACGAGAGAAGGAAGTTAGAAATACCACTTAAAAGACGATAAAGTAACAATTACGATAAAGGAAGGACTTGGAATGAAAATATACAAGTATGAAAGACCCAAGCACGCCGGTCTTAGGACTGTGTGCGGCGTACTTGCTTGGCGGGTAAATGAGATTGAATATACGCGAAGTACGGCGTACTTTCTACAGAGTACAATGCACTTACCTTGACAGTTACAAAGTAGAGTTATTGATTGCATTCATTGTGAGGCCGATCATTGTCCTCATTTACTGAACATTGGAGTTGTATTAGGTCAAAATAAAGTCTATATAAGAAGGAGAACGAAAGCAGAGAAAAGGAGAAACATCCAAGAGAAGTAGGGAAAGTACACAAAAGTGGTATTGGTGAACTCATACCAAGTTCACCATATCAAGGTTTGGTTGTGATTCTATTACTGTGACAGGGGGTAGGAGAACGAGCCAGGAGAGAGTTATCTCTGTGAAATCATTTGTTCTTTCGTTGTAATCACTTTGGTGCACTTTTCTACTTTATCGAATTATATTATGAAGTTTATGAAATCCATATTGAATGATATGTGTAGTGTTACTACAATAATGGAGTAGTCGTTATTACAGTTTATTTGGGTGATGTAGTTATATGGTTGTTTACAATGTAATGTACGCTTGCTATTTGATACTATACTTAAGTTTAATTGATGAGATTATGCTTGGATCATTGTTGAATGTTTGATGTATCTCTGTGGTAGAAGTAGGTCGAAAGGGTCTGCCACTTTGGTATTATTTCAAGGTGTTTATCTATGGCAACTTGGTGTTTACCTTGTAGGAATTGGTCGACAAAATATTTATCAACCCATCCATGATCGTGTTTAATGCCTTATCTCATGTCTAACGAACTTGATGAGGAAATTGGCTTATGTATACTTCTGTTATGAACCATTCTTAATGCATTTGATATATTGAGAATCATAGGTCGAAAGGGTTTCTTAATATGTTGGATAGTTATTTGTAGGAGTGATCACCAGTCACCTCTTGCTTATATATCTTGTTCATGATTGCTTGCTCATCGTTATATATTACTTCCATGTTTCTTAGCCTAAATAAACATAGCTTTTAATCATATAAACAAACAATCTAAATTACTAGTCTTTGGATAAGTGACAATCTAGGGACTTTACTTTGACACAATTGCTAACTTGGCTTTTCTACAATCTCTTGGGACGACCTGGTCTTACCTAAACCTTTGCTGTAAACGAGGGTTATACTTTACCCATGTGTTTTATATATTAAGGAAAATGTTGAAATTAGTATTATAAATTTAAAGCTTTTGAAACACATCACTACCCTATAGATTAAAGTCCGTGGTTAGTTACTTTAGGCAAAGTGTGTTTTCTTTTAACTGTGTTCGCGTGCGTAATTCATTATCTTTGGTTAGGTCGGGAAATTGCACAATGCAATTGGATTGATAGTACATATTGTATAATTTTTAGTTTATTTTTCATGTGTTTACTACTTTCACTATTACAGTTATTTCTGAAAGTCATGAAAAGTATGAAAAAATTATCCGGAAAAATCGTGATAGAAAAGTTGTGAAATTTTACACATCTATATGTTAGTATAAAAAAAAATCGAAAAAATAGAAAAGAAAAAGAAAGAAGAAGAAGTTGGAAGTTTGCTTTAACCAACTTATGTAAAGTTTTGTATTAAGTGGAAGATATCTCCACTATTTGTTGTTGTATTATATTTATGGATTGAATGAGAGTTGGCCGTTATGGGAACGCCAACTAAGGTTTATTGTTTGTTTAAGATTTTATTGAGTATAATTCGTGTCTACCTAAAGCGTGAGTCACAAGAGTCAAAAGCGTGAGTTATTCAATGATATGAGTCTTATTCATGGGATGGTTGGGAAAGTAATTAACAACACTTAGATTTTAATTTATTTGTTTGTTTAATTTTATTTTACACCAATTTATATCCTAAATGTTATCCTTGCCCAACCGTATTGTTATATTCGTTGTTAGCTTTCGAGCATCCGGATATAATGATGGCTTGGTAAAAATATTAAATGTATGAATAAGGTAGTGACCATCCGAGTATTAGATTAATTAACTAACGTGCTAGCGATCTAGTGTATGACTTGGTGACCATCCGTTATGCAAATAACGCGCCAGCGATCCAAGAAGTGCACTAGTGATCATCCGTTAGTTGAAGCGTCGAAGACTCGCGCCAGCGATCTACTAAGTTTGTGCAGGAAATGTTTGAACGAAGCTAGGTTCGACCCTTAAGCCTCAAAACCCTATTTACCACTTTAGACTTGTTACTCCTTGGCTTTAGTGGGGGAGATGCGTATACTTGCCAAGCTTATGATAGAATATTCGTCACGACTAAGCAACTAAACGATTTAGAATTGTTTTGATATTGAAAATTTATTTTGTTTCTACTTCGTTAAGTGTTTGGTTGTGTGATTATGATAAAATGAATACGTGCTTAATGATACAAATACATCCTAATACCTTTTAGGATACATTTTCATAATTTTAATCTAGAGTTTACTTGGGGACAAGTAAAGTTCAAGTGGGGGGATATCTGATGACATCAAATAAGTACATATTATTGTTATCATTTATCCTATTTATTTGACTTGTTTTATTACATTATCTATGGGAATCGATACTTAATTGTTTACTTTAGTAATTCTCAGGTAAAAACAAGCAATTGGTGAAACTTGGCGATTTTGGACGAATTATGGAGCAAAACAAGCAAGATGTCAAAAGTCTACTGAAATCCAGAAGATGCGCCGTATCTCTATCAACAGATACGCCGCAATATCATACTTAGATGAATTCGAAGACCATTGCCTGACTTTGAAGAATGCGCCGCATGTAATTATATCATGCACCGCATATGAAACTTTGGTCAACGAAGAAGATCAAGCTTGTTCTACTCCAGATACGCCGCATTATACTTCTGACATACGGCGTATCACTATCAAGACTTCACCAGTTACAATCCAAGACATTGAAGGACATGCACCGCATAAAAGATCAAGATACGCCGCATCTGAAGATGATGTACGAATATTCCAGAATATATTAATCTTGGACCCCACGCGAAGTTAAGTATATGCGCCGCATCTACCTATGTGATGCGCCGCATCGTACCCTCTAACAGAAACTATAAATACCCCAAGACATATAAGAATTTTGTGTGCAACAAAACCCTAAGGAGACGAATTCAGTCGAACAAGCATCACAAGACACACCCAAACGAAGATATTAGAGCTGTAAGAAGGTCCTGCATATATTTAATTCATTAAGTAGTTTTGTTTTATTGTAATAGTACGCTTTAATTCATCAGGATTGATGGGCTTGTGGCCACCATACTGCTCCCCTTAAAATTGCTTTCCCATCAATTAAAGTCTATATGATGATGTTTTTGGTGACTTATATTAGTGCATTGATAACCTCTGTGTCTAGCTGATCCTGTGGGCTGCCATACCTGTTCCTCGCCTATTTTGCTGATATCTTTAGATAAATAGGATAGACATAAGTGATCATTAAGAGTTTACTCGCTGATATAATGAGATCCAACGAGACAGATTAGATTACGATACGCTTCATATAGAACTAGCAATAAAACAAGTGATAAGCTACTTAACTATCAGGACAGGCCTTCTTCTGCTTCTAATTATCTATCTGTGTACGTGTTTGCTATTTGCTGATTCGTGCTCATTAGTTTTATTTACTATTTAATAAAACCAAACTATGCCAGTCTCTCAGGGAAACCCCCTTTCGTTAGATTAAACTATAAAACTAACTTAGGATATTAAAATACTTAATAGGTAAACTAGATAATACGTTCCACTCTTAGTGATCGACACTCTACTTACCATTATATTCATACTGACCGGGTACACTGCTCGTTAAGTGTGTGTGTTATTGATAAGTCGGCTAAATATAAATTTAAAACTTGAGTAGGCATTAATACTGCTAAACCGCAACGATACATCACGCGCATCATCCACAAATAGGTTTGTCTATAATGAAATATAAGTGTGCACAGTTGAAGTAAACATAGACACACTAGACATTATAGTGAAGGATATTGTCTTAAAGCGCTTGTTTTGAATTAAACGTTATCATGAAATAGTGCACAACATTATATAAGGTCTCAATGAAAACCAATCGCGATGTGACTTATAAATACTTTAGGTTGTAGACCTTTAGTTAGCGGATCCGCAAGCATTTCATGAGTTTTAATGTGCTCGATACTTATACGTTCTTCCTCCACTCCTTTAGATAAGTATAAGTACTTCGTATCGGGGTATAAACCAACTCCACTTGAATTATTACTATTCGAGAAGATCAAGGTTGCGTTATTATCTCAGTAAATCTTCATTGGCCTTGAAATGGAGTTAATAATTTTGAGTCCTGTAATCAAATTTCTCAACAATTGTGCATGGCATGTCATATTATAAACTGAAACATACTCATCCATCATTGTTGAGGTCGTCGTTAACACTTATTTTTTACTCTTCCAAGAAATAGGCCTACCTGACAACATGAACAAAGAAAACGCTAAAGACGTCATGAGAAGGCCCTGATGCGCGGGATTGCGACCACGCACTAGGGTTTTACTTCTCAAGGGATCTTGAGAAGCTTGCAATCCCCACCAGGCAGTGTACCTGGCCGATGTAGTATAGTGTAGTGGCAAGTACCGGGGGATTGATCGTTCTCTGCGGGAAAGATCGTTAATATGAAAAGCTACTCTAATAGTCTAGGGTGAGGAGATTCTTTTTGTATTTTATATTTTTAGGAAAAGCAGTAAAATCGGGTGAAGAATGGCGGAAGTAGTTGCTATTCAACTAACCAAAAACACTATCCAAGTAAAATAAAAACCGAAAAGTAACATGGTGTGGAAAAATATATGAGTAGAAGTGGTTTCAACTTA
>LBNU01020453.1:25116-42822 GCA_014162995.1 Artemisia annua | reverse complement strand
CGTTGTTTAAGGTTTGTAGAATTTGGTGTGTGGATTTGGGGAAAGTGGATTTGGGAAAGTGAAAAGTGATCGTTTAATTATTATAAAAAGTAAAATAACGGAAAACGGGGTCAAATAACGGTATTTTTAAAGATATAAACGGAGTCAACAAGGTCCACCATGCCATGTCAGCTAATCTCTTTGCCATGTGGGATGAGTACATAAGTTAGCAAAAATTAGTAAGTTCAGACCCCAAGTTAGTAAGATTAATAGTACAATACACAACTTAGTAAAACGTGGCAAGTTGGATACATTTAGAAATCATTATCCCTTTTTTATACAAGCAAGTGAAGCAACCTAATATTCTTTGTAGCTGGAAACAATAGTAAGATGTAGAATTGCACCAAGGTTGACCTTTTAAATTCTGTACTACATTATTGACTACATTATTGATTTGTTGACTAGATTTTATCACGATATTAATAATCAAACGTAGTTCTTAATGCTACTAAAGTACAAATCAATCAAGTAAAAAAATTCTATACTAAAATGGCAAGCAAAAAAAAAAATAAAATAAAAAGAACTCCCATTAGGTAACGATAAAATGAGCTAAAAAATATAGAGTACCTGCGAGATTGAGGAACTGTAAGAGTGCGGTCTGATTCACAAACGAGTGCATATATTTTCGGCAATCTTGAAGCATTACTCCAATATCATGTACCTTGTTATCTAAGTTTCTAACCCGGCACAACAATTTGCATGCATAGTGCACACTTTGTGAAAATCCCTACTTGGCTCGCAAAATCCACCAAAGAAAGCCCTATCAAGGAACCTGATTTGTAGCCCGTTTTCATGGATGAAGGGGTCGAACTTGATCTTATTGAACACATCTTGGTCATGTAAACCAGGATAAGTTAACCTTGAATCATACCAATATTTGTAGAATTGGATTGTCTTGTTGTTTGACTTTACATAAGTAAAACCTCCATTTGGTAGATTGTTTAGGTCAATAGGGTTGCCTCTAACAAGCAATTTGGAAATCATCATCTTCATGGAAGTGTGGAAATGGATCCCTAAACCACATTAAATCTGCATCCTAATTAAATAAAATGATTAATGAATATTTTTGTACTTCTGCAGTTGAACAAAAAACAACATTATTGTTGTGTAACTTTTTCAAATCACATACTCGAATGAAAGAAAACTTAGTACCGTGAAGATGAAATTGTTGTTATCGCAATGGTGTATTTTTGTCGTTTAACGATTTACCATTTATAAGATATTTAATTTATTAAAAAGTATTAAAAGTGATTTATTTATTTTTATTTATTTTTTAGTTTTGATGAAAAAAAAAAAAAAAAAGCATTAAGAATTTGTTTATTAAATCTTTTGAGAATTTAAGATATATATTAAGGGAAAATATTAGCTACAATTAATTGTAGTCAATTGGCTACAATTTTGTGCTATAAATGTGGGTCCCTGATTCATTTTGTGGGTCATGATTTTTTTCTGTGGGTCCCTGATTCAATGCTAGTGTATTTTTTATGAAGGATTGTAGCCAATTGGCTACAAAAATTATAGTCAAGCTATCCCCATATATTAAACTCAACTCTTGTTTTACAAGAGTTATAGAAAAAGTATCTCTTTAGGAGTAAAGTGTATCTAGTTGTGCTACTCGGCGACCAACTTAAAAATTTAGTACTTGTAATTCTTCTTATAAAGAAATGGTTAATTTAATGTTATGCGACTGGCGGCAATAATATGAGTAAGGATCAAATAAGAAGAATTCTTAAAATAAGAAGAATGAGAAATAATTATAACTACACATTAGAGATGCATCAATTTGAATTAGATGCATCCCTAATCTTGAGAAGCATCATAATATATTTTCTAGTTAAAAATTAGATGCATATACATATATTAGATGCATTTCATCAAGTTAGATGAATCCTACGTATTTTTCGTCCTCTGCGGGTCAAATTTGTTGCTAGTACTACTTTGCATCGTTTTCACTTCAAAATCACATTCGAAACTAATTGTGGTGCATCTAAATGAATAGAGATGCATCTAATTCAAGTCGATGCATCTCAAATATGTCATTATAGTCATTTCTCATTCTTCTTATTTTAAGATTTCTTCTCACTGGATCCTTACTCGCAATAATATAACTATTCCACTTTTGCTTAACCGAAAGTCTTTTTATATACTCCCTCCGTCCCATATTAAATGCCAACTTTGATTTTTCAAAGTCTTTTTTTAAAACTTTGACTTTAAATATTTTTATGTGTATTATATAATACTTGATGCAAAATGTATGAATCAATTGAGTTTTAAATGTATTTTCGTTAGATATAATTTTCGTCAAGTATTATCTAATACTAACAAAAATATTTAAGGTCAAAGTTGAAGAAAAAATACTCCAAAAGTTAAAAGTGGACATTTAATATGGGACGAAGGGAGTAAAAAGTGATTTGATATAGGGGTGTGCATCGGGCCGGAACCCGACCCGTCCCGACAAAGCCCGAATCCCGACAAGCTTGAAAATCCTAACCGAATCCCGACCCGAGTCTATCCCGAATCATCCCGAATCCCGTCCTGAATCCCGAAACGAACCGATTTGTATGGTTTTTCTTTGTAATCCCGACTTCGTCCCGACTCCCGACCCGAATCCCGACAAGATGAAAAACCCAAACCGAGTCCCGACCCGAGTATGGTCGGTTCGGGATTCGGGACGATTCGGGACGTCGAGATCGGGATGGTTTTCGGGTGTCGGTCGGGTTTTGCTCAGCCCTAATTTGATATCAACCACGTATTAAAATATTAGTCGGTTGCACGGTAGATGTTTGTAAATATTAATCCTTTTGAATAGTTAAAAAGAAAAAAAAAATAAAAAAAAAAATAAAAAAATTTCTAATAACTATTCCAAATATCCCTAGATGAGTTGGCTGTGCCAAATCATTTATATTTTAATCACTAAACTGGTTGTTAAGATTATGGATTTATATACAGAAACGTTGTATGTATCTACGAACTCAAATTTTGAATCTTATTGCAAAAATAACTCAAATGTTAGACAAGTCATCTTGAAAAAAATCAATAGTTCAATACTTTAATGCACAAACATGAAATCATGTTGAGATGTTATTACTCTGAAACTAAAAATTGAGTTAGAACTTATAAGACAGTAAATGGTCTTAATTTTGGGTTAACTAAAGTGCTAAACCTGCTCTTTTATTTGATACTATTAGCCCAAAATTAAGTGATGGGCCTTTGCTTATCAGTTATTTACCAAACTGTGATCGTTTTTACATGGTTACAATACGTCAATACCCGAAACCACGATTGTGTTTTCTATCTTACAATTTTTTTCATAGTCTGTTCCGACTCTGGAGCAGGGACTGAACTAAAGGTCCTGCGGTGTCACGAGGCTCCAATGAAATCTTATTGCGGATTGTTAATTTTATAAAATATCCTAAATTTACAAAAATGCAACGGTCAAAAAAGAATTGTGTTTCTGTTACTTGCTTCATTAATAGAATAATAGTTATTAAACTCATTCGTTTGACTGAAATAGTTCATTTTATACATTTTTGAATTATACTATACTTTAAAGAAAATTGCGTAATCGATTCTTTTTAATTCTGGTTCCGTCACTATTCTAGAGTGTGTAGCAACATTCGATAGCACACAATCAGAGAGTATCAGACCGAACCATCTTTACAACTTTGTACAATTATATGAATGTGGTATACAAAAAAAATGTAGTTTTGGATTCTTTACAGATATTAAAACGTTTATGTCACTCCAACCACAATTTTCGCCCCCACCAACTATACACTTGCCTATTTTCATTTTCAAGAATTAAGATACAAATATGTGTTTACGCAATTTGATCATTCCGTTTTAGATGATCAAGTCTTAGATTCGTTATCATTTTTCTTCTTGGGAGTACGAGGCCTTTGGAAAGATCCCCTGAAAAGAAAAAACATTACTAGGACTAAGATCCTTTAAAGTTTATGTCTAATATTTTGTCATGTAAAACCAGATAAAGTAAACAAAATAATGGGTTCACAATTAGTAAGTACATGAACATTAAATTACCCACTCTCACAACATATTAGAAAAGAACATGAAAGAGTATAAAATGAGTGGATCTCACTCCTACTAATTATCATATTTATATAACCAAACCAATTTGTCATTAAATTTGTTAAATTGTTAACCTTGCATTAGAATTATTTATTCATTGTACAACCTGCCAATTTTGTCCAGTGATGAACTATCCAAAGCAAGTCCATATTCAACATTCAAATGCTATATTAAAAGCTTTTGCAATTTGCAATTTGCAATTGGACTTGCTCGCTATATTTTAAAATCACTTTTTTCTTACACACGCAACCTAATATTCTTTGTAGCTTGAGAAATTATGAAAATGTAGAATTACACCAAGTTTGACCTTTTTGATTCCATACTACTTTATTTGTTGAGTTGATTAATTGTTATCTTGAATCAATGTATCAAATGTAATTCTTAATGCTACCAAAGTACTAATCAATCAAGTAACAGTAAAATGAGCCAAAAAATGTAGAATACCTGCAGGATTGAGGAACTGTCCAAGAAACAGTTTTGAGGAGTGCGGTCTGATTCACAAACGAGTGCATATATTTTCGCCAATCTTGGAGCATTATTCCAAGATCATGAACCTTGTTATCTAACCCGACACAACAATTTGCATGCATAGTGCACACTTTGTCAAAATCCCTACTTGGCTCGCAGAATCCACCATAGAAAGCTGTATCAAGGAACCTTATTTGTATTCCGTTGTCACGGATGAAGGGGTCGAACTTGATCTTATTGAACACATCTTGGTCATGTAAACCAGGATAAGTTAACCTTGAATCATACCAATATTTGTAGAATTGGATTGTCTTGTTGTTTGACTTTACATAAGTAAAACCTCCATTTGGTAGATTGTTTAGGTCAATAGGGTTGCCTCTAAAGTAGTCACAAGCAATTTGGAAATCACCATCTTCATGGAAGTGTGGAAATGGATCCCTAAACCACATTATATCTGCATCCTAATTAAATAAAATGATTAATGAATATTTTTGTACTTCTAGAATTATTTCAGTTGATCAAAAAACAACATTATTATTGAGTAACTTTTTCTAATCTCATACTCGAATGAAAGAAAATCAGTACCGTGAAGACGAAATTGTACCCTAGGTCTAGTACATTATGAAGAAAATCGATTCTTCTCCACATCATTTTCAAATAATCGGCTGCCATAAAATCAGCCTCTTCTGAAAAGTCCACACCATCGGTTCTAAGGTAATAACAATGATTATGCAACTTCAAGCAACGAGTGTATGCCTTTTGGTCCAAAGCTACAACAACTAAGTGATCTAGAAACCTTTGTGTTTGATTCCCTGTTTGAAAGCTCTCAAGAAACAAATCAAACATGGAGTTTGGTTCCGCCCAAGCATCGTTTAGAGTAGTCATTATAATCGTGTTGTTACTTGTCGCGGCCTTTCTTAGTATGCTTTTTAATTCATCGATCTTGTTCTCCTAATAAAAGAATAATCAAAAACCGAATTAGAACAAACCCATAGTATAGGATTTCTCAACTAAACCGAAATGAAAACGTGTAATAGAGGTTAATTCCAAATATCAAAGTGGTCCTAAAATGCATCTTGTTATATTTGATGCTTTAACCCGGCCTGCTAATATTGACCTCACATGGAATTACGATTTCATATTGATCACTCTCTAAAGCAGGCACTCCTTCACAATCCAATGAGCTAAGTTCANAATCCCTACTTGGCTCGCAGAATCCACCAAAGAAAGCCGTATCAAGGAACCTTATTTGTATTCCGTTGTCACGGATGAAGGGGTCGAACTTGATCTTATTGAACACATCTTGGTCATGTAAACCAGGATAAGTTAACCTTGAATCATACCAATATTTGTAGAATTGGATTGTCTTGTTGTTTGACTTTACATAAGTAAAACCTCCATTTGGTAGATTGTTTAGGTCAATAGGGTTGCCTCTAAAGTAGTCACAAGCAATTTGGAAATCACCATCTTCATGGAAGTGTGGAAATGGATCCCTAAACCACATTATATCTGCATCCTAATTAAATAAAATGATTAATGAATATTTTTGTACTTCTAGAATTATTTCAGTTGATCAAAAAACAACATTATTATTGAGTAACTTTTTCTAATCTCATACTCGAATGAAAGAAAATCAGTACCGTGAAGACGAAATTGTACCCTAGGTCTAGTACATTATGAAGAAAATCGATTCTTCTCCACATCATTTTCAAATAATCGGCTGCCATAAAATCAGCCTCTTCTGAAAAGTCCACACCATCGGTTCTAAGGTAATAACAATGATTATGCAACTTCAAGCAACGAGTGTATGCCTTTTGGTCCAAAGCTACAACAACTAAGTGATCTAGAAACCTTTGTGTTTGATTCCCTGTTTGAAAGCTCTCAAGAAACAAATCAAACATGGAGTTTGGTTCCGCCCAAGCATCGTTTAGAGTAGTCATTATAATCGTGTTGTTACTTGTCGCGGCCTTTCTTAGTATGCTTTTTAATTCATCGATCTTGTTCTCCTAATAAAAGAATAATCAAAAACCGAATTAGAACAAACCCATAGTATAGGATTTCTCAACTAAACCGAAATGAAAACGTGTAATAGAGGTTAATTCCAAATATCAAAGTGGTCCTAAAATGCATCTTGTTATATTTGATGCTTTAACCCGGCCTGCTAATATTGACCTCACATGGAATTACGATTTCATATTGATCACTCTCTAAAGCAGGCACTCCTTCACAATCCAATGAGCTAAGTTCANCCATACTACTTTATTTGTTGAGTTGATTAATTGTTATCTTGAATCAATGTATCAAATGTAATTCTTAATGCTACCAAAGTACTAATCAATCAAGTAACAGTAAAACGAGCCAGAAAATGTAGAATACCTGCAGGATTGAGGAACTGTCCAAGAAACAGTTTTAAGGAGTGCGGTCTGATTCACAAACGAGTGCATATATTTTCGCCAATCTTGGAGCGTTATTCCAAGATCATGAACCTTGTTATCTAACCCGACACAACAATTTGCATGCATAGTGCACACTTTGTCAAAATCCCTACTTGGCTCGCAGAATCCACCAAAGAAAGCCGTATCAAGGAACCTTATTTGTATTCCGTTGTCACGGATGAAGGGGTCGAACTTGATCTTATTGAACACATCTTGGTCATGTAAACCAGGATAAGTTAACCTTGAATCATACCAATATTTGTAGAATTGGATTGTCTTGTTGTTTGACTTTACATAAGTAAAACCTCCATTTGGTAGATTGTTTAGGTCAATAGGGTTGCCTCTAAAGTAGTCACAAGCAATTTGGAAATCACCATCTTCATGGAAGTGTGGAAATGGATCCCTAAACCACATTATATCTGCATCCTAATTAAATAAAATGATTAATGAATATTTTTGTACTTCTAGAATTATTTCAGTTGATCAAAAAACAACATTATTATTGAGTAACTTTTTCTAATCTCATACTCGAATGAAAGAAAATCAGTACCGTGAAGACGAAATTGTACCCTAGGTCTAGTACATTATGAAGAAAATCGATTCTTCTCCACATCATTTTCAAATAATCGGCTGCCATAAAATCAGCCTCTTCTGAAAAGTCCACACCATCGGTTCTAAGGTAATAACAATGATTATGCAACTTCAAGCAACGAGTGTATGCCTTTTGGTCCAAAGCTACAACAACTAAGTGATCTAGAAACCTTTGTGTTTGATTCCCTGTTTGAAAGCTCTCAAGAAACAAATCAAACATGGAGTTTGGTTCCGCCCAAGCATCGTTTAGAGTAGTCATTATAATCGTGTTGTTACTTGTCGCGGCCTTTCTTAGTATGCTTTTTAATTCATCGATCTTGTTCTCCTAATAAAAGAATAATCAAAAACCGAATTAGAACAAAAACATAGCATAGGATTTCTCAACTAAACCGAAATGAAAACGTGTAATAGAGGTTAATTCCAAATATCAAAGTGGTCCTAAAATGCATCTTGTTATATTTGATGCTTTAACCCGGCCTGCTAATATTGACCTCACATGGAATTACGATTTCATATTGATCACTCTCTAAAGCAGGCACTCTTTCACAATCCAATGAGCTAAGTTCAAAAATGTTAGGTACAAAATAAGTCACAAGTTTTAGATCTTTTAATCATTTATATCTCCAATTCAATGTAGAATATAACCATGATGAAATTTTAATTAATCGAATGCAACCAGTAGGCAGTATGGAAACTTCAATACTGGTCCTGTACGACCTAACCATAATCTTTCTAGAAGGTACTTTGCATAATTGAATAAAATTTTGTTAGAACATCAATAAGTGAAGGAAATTTGCATGAGAAATGTTATTGACATAACACTTAACACATGTTTGTCGTTCGGTTAGTAGAAGAAAAATTAAGGTAGACTAGAAGTTATCCTTACAATTTACCTAAAGTTATCTGGTATGTTCAGTTGTATTATTGTAGCCATGCGCAATCAATTGTATATTAAAAAGTCTTATAACTAGCCATGATCGATACAGTTTGAAAAACGTGACCATCCATGTAAATAACAAATTTAAATGTCAATAAGCATATAAGCATCTTAATTGGTTAATAACAAACATTTTATTTTTTGAGACGCTATTATTTAGTACGATTCAAAAACCATATCAAAAGCCATTTAGAACCGTTTTAGAGCCTTTTTATGTAGTAGTGATTTTGCATGAGGAGAGTAATTCTTGTACCAAAGAAAGCCATTTCTGACCATTATGGCATTTTCCCACCAATCTAAAATCTACATCTAGTAATGTTTGAACTTATGAAAAATATTTGAAGTTATGAAATGAAATCAAAATAGACTAAAGTATTTTACTAACATAAGCTTATGAAATAGTACACATAATATTACGTAATTCTTTTTGTTGGAATATAAAGATCCAATATTCAAATAGTAGTTTCTTAACGTAAATTCATAACAAAGATAAGAGAAACATAGTAGTTCATACTCCATTAAACTTATTGCAAGACCGGGCTAACGTATATGTAAAAGTGCATATGAACGTGAAATACATACCGAACTATTATGGTGATTTGTGGCAAACGGATTATAATAGAACTGCACACTGAGAGTAGAATGATACAAAACCAAGCACGAAAACGCTACTAAAGAAAAAACGATCACAAATTTAGGAGTTTGTAGGAGGTATTTCGAGTTATGGTGGTTGTTGGTCCCTGTTGGCGATGATGGTGATAGAGAGTTGCGACGCTGATAAGCGATGACCGTGATCTTGGCTCCGGTCTCTAAACCCATAAGGTGGTTGATGGTTTGGAATATGGAGTTTCTTTGTTGTGTATGTGGGCTGCCAATTAGCTAGCACATTTTATTGGATTAAATCAATACTAATTCTTGTTAAAGAATATAAAGTAAATGGTCAACTAAATGCTAACGTAATTGATAGGGAAGTGTTAACTTATCTATGAAAGAACAGTATATAAATTGTTCTATTTTAATAATTTAAACTTATCATCAACTATGCACCAACTTGCTACATAGAAATATATGTTTGTTCATTGTGTATGACTATGGAGCACATTTTTTTATACTTCCGCGTTCTGATATCATCCTTCTCTAAGGACCATTTGTTTTATCATTGACAAATTACAATAACTTTGTGTTTTGTAGACGTTATGTTCATTATAATTGACATAACTACGTCTTTATTATTTGCTGACAAATGAAACTAAAAGACGTCTAAACTTAATGGCATTTTAATTGCTTATAATGTAGTTCAACATCACTAATATATATATATCACGCATGCTCTAGCTAGGTTAGGTGATATTCATCGAAATCTCATGTACTTGCTTTGTTGGTTTATGATCATATACATCTTCATATATAACATTTATAAACTAGCTAGCAGAAGTTTTCAAGTGTATGTGTCACTCAAGCCTATTGCTAAAAAAATCGATATTTAATTAGCAATGCTTTAATTGGAGAAATAATTTATCCTGCTACTATTTTCTTGTTTCTATTTTATAACCTTAAGATCACAGCACATGATATATGGCAATATCAGTATATGTACATTTACAAAAATCATTTTATTATGCAAATCGATTATGACAACCGTGTTATAGTGCACGGGTTGACAAAACGATAAGTTATATATCCGCAGGCAAGTATTGTGAAACAATGTACTTTGGGATTCTTTACAAATATCGGAATGTTATGTCAAACCAACCATAACCGTTCACCTCAACTCTTACCATCGTGATCATTTTTCTTATTGGGAGCATGAGGCCTTTGCAGAGATCCCCTGAATGAAAAAAATAAAGAAATACTAAAATAATTAACACAATACATGCTGAGCATGTAAAAGATATAGTTGCATTGCATGCACAAAGGTTGATCTCTTTGATTCTAGATTTACTAAAGTACTAATTAATCAATCAAATAACGATATAACTAGCCGAAAAATATATAAAAAGTACCTGCACGATTGAGGAACCGTCCAAGAAACAGAACCACGGAGTGAAGTCCGATTAACAATTGAATTAGTGTATTTTCGCCAATATTTGAGCAAGATTCCGAGATCTTGTACCTTGTTTTCTAACCCAACGCAGCAATTTGCATGCATAGTGCACACTTTGCCAAAATCCCTACTTGGCTCACAAAATCCTCCAAAAAATACCATATCGAGGAACCTCATTTGTAGCCCATTGTCGCGAATGAAAGGACCGTATTTGATCTTATTAAACATGTCTTGTTCATTCAAACCAGGATAAGTTAACTTCGAATCACACCGATATTTGTAGAATTGGATTGTCTTGCTGTTTGACTTCACATAGATAAAGCCTCCATTTGGTAGGTTATTTAGGTCAACAGGGTTTCCATTAAAATAATCACAAGCAATTTGGAAATCACCATCCTCGTGTAAATGTGGAAATGGGTCCCTAAACCACATTATATCTGCATCCTGAATGACTAAAAAGATTTGTTAATAACTAAAAACAATTAACATTAATGATGTTTTATATTTTTTTGCTGCACACTCGATCAGGTGAAAATATTCTGTATATTCTGAGGTTGTTAATTACCATATTATTTTTTTGTATATAAGTTAGGGTAAAGGCTAAAAATGTTTCATGTAATTAAGTATTAGATTCATTATCAACTAAGAATCGATTTAAATCTCATTATGCATAATATACTTGTCTTTACGATTCATTACGCATATGAAAATTCATTCTTCACAAGTAAAATATTATGCATAATGAATAGAAAGTTAAAGTAGAAAGCATTAATGCTTTTACCCTATAGGTTAAGTAAATTAGTTTTAGACAAGAGGTTGATGTAAATAAAACAAGAAATTTGATAATGATTAAAAATGGCATTTTTATTATTTTTGTTAAAGCAATTTTTTCTCGCACCATATAGCACATGATATCTCACACTATTTCACAAATATTTTCAACGAGTTTTGTAGCCACAACTTGTTAGTTTGATTACAGGAGCCAAAATAAAAGTACGTGACGATTAGTTCTTTTACTTCATGAGAGGAGGAAGAAACTTTGTATCTAATCAATCAAATGATTCACCTCTCGGGAGAGGTAACACACTCCGAAGTGATGAGGATAGTCTAAAATTTAAGGAATTGATGGAAAAATGTACCATTTTACAAACATAAGTTCTTGCCTTGAAGAAGCTTACATCCTCACAACAGAAGGAGATTAGAAGTTTGAAAAAGAGGGTAAAGCAGCTTGAAACTAGAAAAAGGTCAAGAACTCATAAGCTTAAGAGGTTATACAAGATTGGTGCTAAGGCTAGGGTTGACTCCTCTAATAGTGAAGAAATTTTGGATGAGGATGAATCCAAACAGGGGAGGATGATTGATATGACCATGGATGAGGTACTGGATACTAGGATGGATGATGTGGTGGATACTGAAAAAGAAATTGTTGTTGAAGATATGAATGATAAATAAAATGTTGTAGAAAAAGAAGCCGAGTTGGTTAATACTGCTGAGATAAATGTTGATGTTGCTCAGGTTAATGCTGTTAGTGAAAAGGTTAATGTTGCCAGTGTTGAAGTTAGTGATGCTATTGAAGATGTTAGTACTGCTACAACAACTGATGATGAAATCACAATAGCTCAAGCACTTAAAGACTTAAAGAGCACAAGACCCAAGGTAAAAGGGGTGGTAATCAAAGAGCCGACTCAATCTACAACAACAACTGTTCAACAATAGTCACAGGGCAAAGGAAAAGGAATTTTGATAGAAGCACCTGTGAGTAGGAAAAATCAAATTCAAATGGATGAGGTTGAAGCCAGGAGACTGCAACTAGAATTTAATGAAGAGGCATCATTGCTTTATTAGACACATGGGAAGATATTAAAGCAAAATGTGAGGCTGATCACCTCTTAGCTCAGAGAATGCTGCAAGAAGAGTAAGAAGAGTTGTCTATGGTGGAAAAAGCTAAGCTATTTATGGAAATCTTGGAGACTAGGAGAAGACTTTTTACAGCAAAAAAGGCATAAGAAAAGAGAAACAAACCACCCACTAAAGCTCAACAAAGGAAGATAATGTGTACTTATCTGAAGAGCATGGATTGATGGAAGCCTAATCAGTTGAAGAATATGAGTTTTGAAAAGATCCAAGAAGTGTTTGACAGGGTATTCAAGAGAGTAAACACATTTGTTGATATGAAAACAGAGTTGGTGGGAAGCAGTGCAAAGAGGGCAGGGCCTGAGCTAGAGGAAGAGGTCCAGAAGAAGCAAAAAGTGGATGATGGTGATGACAAAGGTAAAGATGATCTCAAACAATTCATGGTAGTTGTTTCAGACAATGAAAAAATACCTATAGATGCTATACCTTTGGCTACTAAGCCTCCAGGCATTGTTAACTGGAAGATATACTCAAAAGACAAGAAGATACACTAGGAGATAATAAGAGCTGATGGAAAAACTCAGGTGTTTCATAGAACTAGTGAAGGCTAAGTATGGATTAATCAGACCAACAGATGTTCATGACTATGTGCTATGGGGTGATGTGAAGACTATATTTGAACCACATGTAGAAGATCAGATATGGAGGAATCAGTATAGATATAAAGTACTGCACTGGAAGCTGTATGATTCTTGTGGAGTTCATGAACTAATGCTGCAATCTACAGTGATCTACATGTTGGTGGAGAAAAGTTATCCCCACACTAAAACTACACTTTCAATGATGCTGGAGAAGAAGCTTGAACTAGAATATGACAGTGAAATGTCTTATGAGCTTCTTTAGTTTATCATACAATAGAAGAACAAGAAGTAAAGTGTTTGGAAGCATCCTCCTGGTGATTATGAAGTTTTGAATGAAGAAACTTGATTATTTTAGGAGAAAATATCAAGTTTAGGAGAGGATTGTTGGGATTAAAAGTCTTCTTGTTGGGATTCATGATTACTACTGCTCACGTTAATGATACTGCTGCTCTGGTAAAGATAATGTTGCTCTTGAACTTCAAAGAAAGTATGCTAAGTGTTTTACTACTGCCAGTGTTAAAGTTAAGACTGCCCTTGAAAGTTAGTGCTGCTGAAGAAACTTCAAAGAATATACGCCAAGTGTGTTAGTGTTGCTAGAAAAAACGCAGTGCTGCCAGTACAAAGGTAATGCTGCTGATGAAGTTAATGCTACTGCTTCAAAGTTAGTATTGTTAGGCAAAAGTTAAGACTGTTAGACAATTTGTTAGGCGGTTATGTTACAACTGCTTATAAGATATGTATGGTAAGTCGTGTGCTTCAAGATATGTATTAGATAAGTATAGAAAAGATTTGATATACTTTCCTTAGTATTGTGAGCCGACTAGGACTTCTTAGTGTATAAAAGGAGGTCCTAGGGCATAGAGTTAGATATGAGTCTACAAGTCGAATAGTCAGAAAGTCGATTAGCTTCAAGGTTTTGTAACCCTAATACTATGAAGAGTATTCATATTATTTTTAATAATATTGAGACTCGTTTGTTTGTTAAATTGTGGGTTCATCATTCACTGTTAAATTAGAATTCTTCTTAAGATTAAAGATTAGATTCCGCATAATCTTTAATATTACAAAAACAATTTCTACCTTAGTTGTGTTAGATATATCTAATATAACTAAAACTTAAACAAGCTTAAGGAATTCGATCAAGTGTTCAACTGCGATCAACATATAAATTGTTCTATTTTAAAGTTATCATCAACCATGCACCAACTTGCTACATTGAAATAGATGTTTGTTCATTGTGTATGACTCTCGAGCACATTTTTTATGCACTCCCATTTTTTATTAGCACATTCCATTGTGTGCATCATACACACTGCTTTAAATGCTTGTACATTAGAGTATCTCTACTACCTTATAATGCATTTAGGACATTTCCCTAAATGGCAAGGCTTAAAATTCAAACATTCTAACTTCCTTATTATAGAAATATTTTTCTTTTTCTATAAAGTTCTCTGCATAAATAATCGTTTAGAATTTTAATTGAGTCAACTTGTAATAGCACATTGAAAGAGCCCATTGTAACAGCCCAATTAAAAACATGAGTAACAGATATGCAGAGTAAGAGCAGATTACTGAAAATTAAATATTTCTGTAACAACCCATTAATTAATTTGTAACATTAACTTATAACACCAGGATATAAATCCCCCATCCAGTGGCCATCCCACACACCAAACAAAACACAACCAACATCAAATATGTATTAATTCAAAACCTAAAGAAAATCAAGAACCGTGCAACGACGTAAAGGAAAATGAAACAAGAACTGTCCCCTCCTGCCTCACATTTCAAAAACAACAACCAATATCAAACCTAAACCTAGACACAACCATAACCCCCACATCACTCCTCAACTCGCAATCTATCTTAAACAGATTCAAAAAAAAATAAAAGGATCTCAGATCTTCTCTTTTACATAGTATTTGAATAATCATCATAGATCTTTTAGGAGCATAGCTCCTTTAGTTTAATATCCGAAAATTAAATGAAGAACAAAACACATTGTGTTTCACTCCATCTTTTTTTTTCGGGTAGACTTAATGAAAAACAAAAGTGAAACCTACCTGAGACCCTTTAAGGATCTTGAAGACGAAAGTGTTTAGGTCTTCTTTAGATTCGAATAAAAATAAGAGGATATTTGGGGTCCGGTTAACAAGTGATGGTGTCTGGTTGTTGTGATGACCACAAACGAAACATGATGTTTTTAAACCTGAATCCGCTCGGTCTGTTTAGATCTGATAAGGGTTTTCAGGTTGAGGAGGTTTTTGTTTGTGTTTAAGAAAGATACACATTTTTTTGTTTGTGTTTGTGGGAGAGAGAATGAGATATTTTTTTTAATCCCTCTATGTAAATGCTATGTACATAGAGTCTTACATAGAGCAAATTGTGTAATTTATTTTATTATTTTTTTTCTTCTAATTTTACACACCTTTTAGTCCAACCCGTTTACCGGCTCGCAATATAACCCACGCCTCTTGAGATATGTACCACTCATTTAAATTTTTAATCTCTACTTCTCTACTACTACGTAAATTATAGGTGAGTTATATTTAGGTTAAAGGGGGGTCAAATTAAATTTGAGTTGAAGTTTTGTTGAGATGTATTTTAGATTAAAAAGAAAATGGTTCAAGTATTTTAACATAACGTTCATTTAAGAAATTGATTTTGATATACATTTGTGCTATGATATATTCAAACTTACGAACCAACAAGACAATGCAAAATACAATTTCTGGATACAACATAAAATGCATAATGTATAACTAAATGATACATATGCTCTGTAAGACTGTAACACATTATTTTCGGCACCGATTGACCAAACTTCCAATATATGTGAAAAAGAAGAATAATTGGCAAAATGACTTAACGATGTTATCCACGTCTACACCTAAATGATTGTTATTAAAGTATGAAATGAATTAGGGTAAGTATATCAAAAAGATTAGGTTTGAAAGTACAAAATACAATCTTTATATAAGCTTAAAATTAGGGTTACCTTATGTAGTTCGGCAATTATTCTCAACCCGACAATTTTGGACTTTTAACAGAACCTTAACCATTTTTTTTCTCTTATTTGGGCTAGCAATTTTATATGTATTGTTGTTCCAACATGAATTTTCGTACGTTTATAGTGAAAAATGTACTCTGAAATACGTAGCTCAACGGAAATCAAAATATGTAAAATTATTGTTAGAAAAAAACATATATCGCCATAAAATTTAGTCACAGGGTACCCGCCGCCGCATTGCGCGGGTACCCTGCTAGTCCTAATAAGAATTGAAAATGTGCAAATCACTTCCCATTTTTTATACTTCCTCGGATATCACCCTTCTATAAAGACCATTTGTTTCATCATTGACAAAATACGTCTTTATTATTTGCTGACAAATGAAACTAAAAGACGTCTAAACTTAATGGCATTTTCAAATTTTCTAGATTAGGTGATTAGTGGTGGAGCCAGAAAAAAATATTCGTGGAAGGGCCGAAACCAAACTTTTTTCGGAAAAACATTAGATGGGAGGGCCGAGATGAAAAATTATTTTTTTAACACATGAATAAATACATAACGGGTTTAGGCATAGGAGTGACAGGACCCTTCCCGGTCCTCATATTGCTCTGCCATGTAGGTGATATTCATCGAACTCCCGGCCCATGCAAACTTGAACCTATTTGCATGTACATGCTTTCTGGCTTATCTTATACATCTTCGGTAAACATTTAGTCATTTATAGACTAGTAAAAGTTAATTTTCAAGTGTACGTGTCACTCAATCCTATTGTTAAAAAAAGTCGATATTTAGCAATGTTTCAATAGGAGAAATGATTTATCGTGCTACATNCTCCCGGCCCATGCAAACTTGAACCTATTTGCATGTACATGCTTTCTGGCTTATCTTATACATCTTCGGTAAACATTTAGTCATTTATAGACTAGTAAAAGTTAATTTTCAAGTGTACGTGTCACTCAATCCTATTGTTAAAAAAAGTCGATATTTAGCAATGTTTCAATAGGAGAAATGATTTATCGTGCTACATTTTTCTTCAGGGGCGGAGCTATATGAATAGTACTGGGGGGCGTTGCCCCCAACGAAGCTCTTGTCGATACCCAAAATACATAAGAAAAAAACTCGAATTGGTAACAAAAAAGACCAGTGCCCTCAGGCAAATAATCAATGTGCCCTCGACACTCTCAGTTTAACATAAAAGACCAGTGCTCTTTAGTGTCGAAACTGTTTTCCGATTGTTTTTTTTACCGGAAACAATGGAGTAAAATAGGGTATGTGAACAGTGAGATGGTGAGTTGATAAAGGGAGAAAGTGATTTGTGGTTGAGTTTGTGTGGTGGGTCAAACATCACGTGAGTTACTAACTTACCACTCGATTTATTTTTGTTTTTGAACATCAAGTGAATATAATATAGTAATATATACTCCTTTTTTTTTTGAACAAATATAGTAAAGTAATATACTCCGTATATACCAAATAGATTTGATCCCTTTTTTCAATTATAGATTTATAGTCAATATATCGTAGGCTTTTTTTTTTTTTTTTTTTTTTTTTTTTTTTTTTTTTTTTTTTTTTTTTTTTTTTTTTTTTTTTTTTTTTTT
>LBNU01020453.1:1994-24940 GCA_014162995.1 Artemisia annua | reverse complement strand
TTTTTTTTTTTTTAACGGCGAGTTAGTAATTAGTGATTCGAGCTCACAGTGACATCCAATTGGGCAGTATGCAAGCATCGAACCTTTCTCCTTAAAGGATAAACCCCACTCCTGTTTCTATTTTTTGGGGCCCCTCAAGGTCAATGGTGAGACTCGAACCTGAGACCTCTCCAAGGATACCTCCCCAAGATTACCCTTGGTGGCCAACTGAGTTAAGAACGACACCACACTTGAAATTCAATCTCCGAGTTAAACCATCCAAACGGGTAGGCCTCGGGACCCAAACCACTAGGAAAGACCCGCGAAAGAAACCTCTAGAATTCACGGCTTCGCACTAGAAGGAAAACCTGAATTTTTATGTCTCGTGCGAAACTTGGAACCTGGATAAAATCTCCCTAAGCTCAAGAAGAAGCCAAGGTGGCCAACTGAAGCCCGTTGGTTGTATAGTTGTTTTCTCTTAAAAGCTTCTGATATACTGATGTAGATTATATCTTTTACGAGTAACATTTGAACTTATGATGTTAAATTGTTAATACTTATAATTTAGGTTCTTCTTTTTGTACATGTGAAAATTTAGCTTGATTTTTTTTTTTTTTTTTTTTAATGGTAATTATAATTTTCAATGCTTTAGACGATTAATTCACAAGATTTGAGAATGCTGCAACATATACCCAAGTCTGATAATGTTTTTTTCTTTTTTGAGTGGTTAGTGTCAGTTGGTGGGGGCGAAAAATTGTAGTTGGAGTGACATAAACGTTTTAATATCTGTAAAGAATCCAAAACTACATTTTTTTTTGTATACCACATTCATATAATTGTACAAAGTTGTAAAGATGGTTTGGTCTGATACTCTGATTGTGTGCTATCGAATGTTGAACACACTCTAGAATAGTGACGGAACCAGGATTAAAAAGAATCGATTACACAATTTTCTTTAAAGTATAGTATAATGCAAAAATGTATAAAATGGACTATTTCAGTCAAACAAATGAGTTTAATACCTATTAATGAAGCAAGTAATAGAAACACAATTCTTTTTTGACCGGTGCATTTTTGTAAATTTAGGATATTTTACAAAATTAACAATCCGCATTAAGATTTCATTGGAGTCTCGTGACACCGCAGGACCTTTAGTTCAGTCCCTGCTCCAGAGTCGGAACGGACTATGAAAAAAAACGTAAGATAGAAAACACAAATCGTGGTTTCTCGTATTGTAACCATGTAAAAACGATCACAGTTTGGTAAATAACTGATAAGCAAAGGCCCATCACTTAATTTTGGGCTAATAGTATCAAATAAAAGAACGGGATTAGTACTGTAGTTACCCAAAATTAAGACCATTCACCGTCTTCCAAGTTCTAACTCAATTTTTAGTTTCAGAGTAATCTTTTATATTTTTTATATAATAAAAGAATTACATCATTTCGGAGATTTTTTGACAAAACAATCTTAGTGGAAAAAAAATTGGACCAATAGGAATGCTCGATTTTGACACATAGGCGAAATCGAGCAATACGATTGGCCAATAAAAAGTCAAAATTGAATTGATTTTGGTCAAACTCTAATAAATTTGGTGGAGAATTTGATTAAGAAAAAAAAAAACACATAAAAATATAGGTGTCAAATTTATGAAAATAAAAACTTAAAAAAAGATGAGGTAATTAATAAAACATTAGTGGTTAAATTTTAAATATATTATATGGATTTAAGTGTAAAATTATAAATCTCCATATTTTTTGATAACTTTAGATAATAAACAAATAAACCCCTTACACTTTATACCCCTACACTTTATAATATGAACTTTGTTTACAATTATATGAGTATTAGTATTGGTTTGACACTTCCATCAACTAAACTTACAAAATTTTATAAATGTACGAATTAGTTTTACTATACGTTAAATACTTTTAAAATAAATATTAGTTTTAAACTTTCATCTATTAAAATATCTTTTTACTATGTACGTTAAGCATAAATAAGAACTCATGTTATCCTATTTAAAAGTTTAATCTATACGTACACGGGTTTGAATATTAAATACAGTTAAATTATTATTAACGGTAATATAAATATCAAATGGTAAGTACGAGTTACTGTGATATGAAAATAAATATACGCGATTGTACTTATAACGACTCATGTAATTATTATTTAAAGTTTATATATGGATATCCGGAAAAACATTTTTAAAAAACTTTACGGATTTATATTTTAACTCCATCAACGCTCATTATGTGCTACTAAACTCGCACATTTTGTACAACATGATATCAATAGTTAAAGTTAAACAACAACATCAACCTCAACATTAACATCTATGTCAGCTAAACAAAGTTAAATGTTTCATCCAATAAAATTTTTACAAAATATTAATTGATATTAATACATAATGAAAAACTCATGCATACTTATTAGTTGTACTTATATCATAATTTTCACGGGTAAATTCTTATAAAATATTAATTGATATTAACAAAAAATTTAAAATAAATTTGATTTATGTGTAAACTCATGTGATCAAAGAACCTTTGGCCCAATAACATTATAAGGAGACACGCTCAAGAATCAAATACAAGGTCGATGCTACGGTTATATTTACAATTTCTGCTAACTATTTTTCTTACTTTAACACATATTGATAATCTAACTTTTTAAAATATACATAAGATTTTCTATTTCTAAACGATAATACTATATAATTAATTTTTTTTAGAAAAACTCCGTGCGTGCACGGATATTATAACTAGTAACATGTCAACATGATTTCATGTTTGTGCATTTTAAGTGTTGTTACATTTTTTCAAGATGACTTGTCTAACGTTTGAGTTATTTTGCAACTAGTGATTTAATACTCGTATTTTCTATAAGATTCCAAATTTGAGTTCATAGATACATCATACATACAAGTATACAACGTTTCCGTATATAAATCTTTAATCTTAACAACCAGTTTAGTGATTAAAATATAAATGACTATTCGAAAGGATTAATATTTCTACTTACTACTAAAGCGCTTGATGGCGCAACAATAAATAATTCACGGGCTAACTTTATTGGACTGGGTTTTGTTTGGGCTTATGTTGGTCCAGGTAACTTCCCACAAACAGGCCTGGTGTCTTTATTCTCTATACTATATAACAAGGTGAAATAGGAGTGGGCCGTGTGGTTATTTCATAAAGATACATGATAGCGTTAATATGATGCGCATGTATGTAACTTTGGAGCGAAGAGAATGGAAAAATATTTGTATTCCAAATATTAGTTTAAAAAATAAAATAATAATAATAATAATAATAATAATAATAATAATAATAATAATAATAATAATAATAATAATAATAATAATAATAATAATAAAAACTTACAAAACACGNTTCGTCTCTGTGCTTTTATTTTAAGCGGGTCATGTCCTTGTGGTTTTGACACGTTACAAGTTTGGTCCCTTAACCCCGAATCTGTTAATTTGACCGTTAAGTGAGAGGCTATTTTAGTCATCTACATATATCTTTTTGGATAAAAACAAAATTAAAAAACCCACTCACCCACATCCGCTCACCTCATCTCTACCATAAAGAATTTCAGAGAAATGAAATAAAGTAGAGAATAGAATTTCAGATAAATGAATTGGTTGAGAAATTTCTTAAAATTCATCGGTCGGTAACGACAAAGACTTAACCTCACATAATTTTAGTTTGTGTTTCTTTTTATTTTATCAGTTATCACAATTTTTTACAAATAAACGAAGTAATACATAAAAACTAACACATAATGATAAATTGAAATATTGATTTCGCATTTAAAAAAAGAAATAAAAAAAAATAAAAAAATCTGAAACAAATAGAATAACAAAAATATGTTTCACTATAAAGGAGAAAAAGGAAGATCTACAACGATAGTTGAGTCGTTATTTCTACTTACTACTAAAGCGCTTGATGGCGCAACAATAATAAATAATTCACAGGCTAACTTTAATGGACTTGGTTTTGTTTGGGCTTATGTTGGTCCGGGTAACTTCCCACAAACAGGCCTGGTGTCTTTATTCTCTATACTATATAACAAGGTGAAATAGGAGTGGGCCGTGTGGTTATTTCATAAAGATACATGATCTCGTTAATGTGATGCGCATGTATGTAACTTTGGAGCGAAGAGAATGGAAAAATATTTGTATTCCAAATATTAGTTTAAAAAATAAAATAATAATAATAATAATAAACTTACAAAACACACCCCGAACTTTTCAATATTTACGATTTTTTTATATAACGAACTTTATTTTCCAAATAACTAAAAGATACCTAGCGGTTTTTTAAATAAAAAAATACTGGCAAAAAAGTCTCCCGATAGCGAACAAAACATTCCCAATATTGATATACTTTTGACGTATATACGGTTTTATAAAAAATGTTGATGTTTGATATAAATATAGTTTCTAAATAAAAGAACTTTCAAAATGCACCCTTAACCTATCAAATAACTTTAAAATTATAATAATTTTCTTTTAAACTATAAGGGTCAAAATTAGTCCCGCAGCAACACACTGGTGCCCGGCACAACATCCATTCTAAAAAGAACGACGTACGACAACTACAAATATAGCTTGACACAACATTTGTTCCAAACATTTTTTGTTCAAACAAATACAATACGTGTCGGCAAAAAACATACCGCGATCTCACAACGAGAAGCCCCGCCCAAACATTATTCGTAGATAATTATCGCAAAAATTTCTCGAAAATTCCCGCTGCAACGCAGCGGGCGCATTCCCATTTGTATACTACTAAAGACGTTGACACCGACCTAATTTTTTATACTAATTTTCTGGGCCTAATAGTTGGGCTTTTGTTGCTCCAGCACCATGCATTCCAACAGGCCTGCTATTTTGTATGTGAACCCAATAAAGTTGTCATTTGTGGTCCAAACAATTGATCTAGAATATTATTTATAGAATAGGAATCCATGTTAAAACATGAGTACCACATCAGATACGAGTCAAATACATTAACAATACTCTACTAAAAAAAAACATTATTACAATACCAACTTTAAAAAACATTGAAAAATAAATAAATAAAAATGGACGATTAAACTTCAGATACACCTTATACATCAGCTACCATTCTTACGATCTTAATAACATAATAAAACTCTTTCAAAACAAATGTGAGCCAACAGTGAGCCTTTGAAATCATAAACACAAAATATAAATTAAATAACCATTTAAAATAACAATGTTGAAATCCACCTAAAAATAGAAGCTAATTATATAAATTCCCATGGCGGTATTAAAATACAAAATTAAAAAAACACACATATTCACTTCATAAAAAAAATAACAAACAATTGCAACACCAAACGGCCATAGATTATCAACAACATTATAAAAAGAAAAAAGAAAAAAAAAAGATTTGAAATACACCTTAATAAAAAAAAAACTTGCGGACGCAACAAACACAAACAAAAAAAAAAAGAAAAAAAAAAGTTCTAAAAAGCCCCGCCGCAACGCGGCGGGCAATGTTACCCTTGTTTACAAACATCTACCGTGCAACCGACTAATATTTTAATACGTGTTGATATCAAATCAGTTTTTATATAAAAAGACTTTCGGTTGAGCAAAAGTGCGATAGTAAAGTGGGATAGCTATATTATTGCCGCCAGTCGCATAACATTAAATTAACCACTTCTTTATAAAAAAAAAATTACACGTATCAAAATTTTAAGTTGGTCGCCCAATAGCACAACTAGATACACTTTACTCCTAAAAAGATACTTTTTCTATTAACTCTTGTAAAACAAGAGTTGAGTTTAATATATATCTTAAATTCTCAAAGATTTAATAAACAAATTCTTAATTCTTATTTTTTTCATCAAAACTAAAAAATAATAATAATAATAATAATAATAATAATAATAATAATAATAATAATAATAAATAAATAAATAAATAAAAATCACTTATAATATTTTTTAATAAATAAAATATCTTATAAGGTAAATCGTTAAACGATAAAAATACACCATCGCGACGACAACAATTTCGTCTTCACAGTACTAAGTTTCTTTCATTCGAGTATGTGATTTGAAAAAGTTACACAACAATAATGTTGTTTTTTATCAACTGAAATAATTCCAGAAGTACAAAAATATTCATTAATCATTTTATTTAATTAGGATGCAGATTTAATGTGGTTTAGGGATCCATTACCACACTTCCATGAAGATGATGATTTCCAAATTGCTTGTGACTACTTTACAGGCAACCCTATTGACCTAAACAATCTACCAAATGGAGGTTTTACTTATGTAAAGTCAAACAACAAGACAATCCAATTTTATAAAATTTGGTACGATTCATGGTTAACTTATCCCGGTTTACATGACCAAGATGTGTTCAATAAGATCAAGTTCGACCCCTTCATCCATGAAAACGGGCTACAAATCATGTTCCTTGATAGGGCTTTCTTTGGTGGATTTTGCGAGCCAAGTAGGGATTTTGACAAAGTGTGCACTATGCATGCAAAATGTTGTGTCAGGTTAGATAACAAGGTTCATGATATTGGAATAATGCTTAAAGATTGTCGAAAGCCTGAAAATATATGCACTCGTTTGTGAATCAGACCACACTCTTTGATACTGTTTCTTGGATAGTTCCTCAATCTCGCAAGTACTCTACATTTTTTAGCTCGTTTTATCGTAACCTACTGGGAGTGTTTATTTATTATTATTATTGTTTTTAATTTGCCCATTTTAGTATATAATTTTTTTACTTGATTGATTTGTACTTTAGTAGCATTAAGAACTACGTTTGATTATTAATATCGTGATAAAATTTAGGGCCCATTTGGTTTGTGGGTGGGTTTAGGATTAAACTTTAGTTTAGGATTTGGGTTTGGATTTGATATATAGTTGATTGAAAATGATGAGAGATAAAATTAATTATTTGTTTATGTATAATATATTTGTTAATGTTTATTTTATTAATGAGTAGTGATAATTCCACATGAACTTTTACTTCATCCACATACATTTTAGTTGTATGAGGCTAGTGGGCCCACTAACTTTATGTGTAAATTTATGTGGGTGAAGTAAATGTGTATGTGGAAGTATCACTTGCCTTTATTAATAGGTAAATTATTTTAAATTGTTTTATAAATAGTTGCAAAGTAAGAATCAAAAAATGAGTGGATGAAACATTAAGTGGATCCACACCATTTCAGTAAACAATCGAAATACTAGTTGGAAGCTAGGGTTTCTCTTTCTTCTATTTATTGGGTATACTGACACAATCAAAACCCAACAATACTAAACAAACAAACTTTTCTGCTTTAGCTTTTATCCCAAGTACCCAAACCCCCATAACAAACGCACCCTTAGTCAACAAATCAATAATGTAGTCAATAATGTAGTACAGAATTTAAAAGGTCAACCTTGGTGCAATTCTACATTTTACTAATGTTTCCCAGCTACAAAGAATATTAGGTTGCTTCACTTGCTTGTATATAAAAAAAAGTGATTTTAATATATAGCGAGCAAGTCCAATCTCAAAACCTTTTTATGGTTCAATGTGGTATAGACTGGCTTCAGATAGTTCATATTAGGACAAATAAACAGTTTGTGTAATGTATATAAACTAGTTATAATACCCGTGCACGCACGGGGTTTTTCAGAAAAAATTAATTATATAGTATTATCGTTTAAAAACAGAAATCTTATGTATAATTTAAAAAGTTAGAGCATCAACACGTGCGAAAGTAAGAAAAATAGTTAGCAGAAATTGTAAATATAACCGTGGCATCGACCTTGTATTGTATTCTTGAGTGTGTCTCCTTATAATGTTATTGGGCCAAAGGTTCTTTGATCACATGAGTTTACATATAAATCAAATTTATTTTAAAATTTTTGTTTACTGTATGGATATATAAGAATTTACCCGTGAAAATTATGATATAAGTACAACTAATAAGTATGCATGAGTTTTTCATTATGTATTAATATCAATTAATATTTTGTAAAAATTTTATTGGATGAAAGATTTAACTTTGTTTAGGTGACATATATGTTAATATTGAGGTTGATGTTTTTGTTTAACTTCAACTATTGATATCATTTTGTACAAAATGTGCGAGTTTAGTAGCACATAATGAGCATTAATGAAGTTTTTTTAAATTTTTTTCCCGGATATCCGTATATAAACTTTAAATAATAATTACATGAGTCGTTATAAGTACAATTGCGTATATTTATTTTCATATCACAACAACTCGTACTTACCATTTGATATTTATATTACCGTCAATAATAATTTAACTGTATTTAATATTCAAACCCGTGTATATATAGATTAAACTTTTAAATAGGATAACATGAGTTCTTATTTATATTTTAATAGATGAAACTTTGAAACTAATATTTATTTTAAAAGTATTTAACGTATATTAAACTAATTCGTACATTTATAAATTTTGTAAGTTTAATAGATGAAAGTCTCAAACCGATACTAATACTCATGTAATTGTAAACAAAATTCATATTATAAAGTGTAGGGGATATAAAGTGTAAGGGGGTTATTTGTTTATTATTTAAAGTTATAAAAAAATATGGAGATTTATAATTTTACACTTAATTACATATATAATTTACAATTCAACCACTAATGTTTTATTAATTACCTCCTCTTTTTTTAAGTTTTTATTTTTATAAATTTGACACTTATATTTTTATGTGTTTTTTTTCTCAATCAAATTTTCCACCAAATTTATTAAAGTTTGACCAAAATCAATTCAATTTTGACTTTTTATTGGCCAATCATATTGCTCGATTTTACCTATGTGTCAAAATCAAGCATTCCTATTGGTCCAATTTTTTTTCCACTAAGATTGTTTTGTCAAAAAAACTCCGAAATGATGTAATTCTTTTATTATATAAAAGATATGGATCATTTCAATAAATAATTAATTCTGATGCAAGGTTAACGTATTCCATAGACATGGTTAGCGTGGCTATTATTTAATACAAATTGGTTTGGTTATATACTTATATTAAAATGATACTAATCAATAATGTTTTACTTTGCAGGGGATCTTTCCAGAGGCCTCGTACTCCCAAGAAGAAATTTGATGATAAAAAAAAAGTTGATCATCTTTTGAATCGAAACATGAAATTGTGTAAAATCACAATCAAATTTGATTGTATCGTAATTTTTAAAAATACTGAAAATAGCCAATTGTATAGGTGTTGGAGCGAAAAACTATAGTTGTGACAAAATGTTATAAAGTTTGTAAAGAATCCAAAACTACATTGTTTTGTAAAACGACATTACTATATATATTAAATTGAAACAACTACGACGTCATTGAATGTTGTGGGCTCCCGTTTTTTTTTTGGGCTTACTTTGGCCCGTGATCCATTGCTGCGTTTTTTTTTTTTTTTTTTTTTTTTTTTTTGCTTTATTGTTATCACACTAAACATATCCAGAACATTCATCAAAGGCGGTGTTTGTTAGGTTTTCTTGGGTCTGTGATGCTGACTGCTGGTCATATCATCAAAAACCATCATCAATATACACGGAGGATGCAGTCAACCATCACATCGGAACCACCACCATGGATACCCCTACCATCGGGGCTAGGATGTGCTCCGAGGAAGTGAGCCGAGGTCTGGATTAGAAAATCTAGGAAGTGAGAAGGCTCTTTTGAAGCAACCCAAGTGTTCCTCTGGTAAGTAAAGATGTATTGGGTATTTGTGTTTTTTTTTATCTTTAGTAACAAAGTTTGAATATTTTGATTTGGTAGATTAATAATTTAGTGATTTGAGTTAGTAATAAAATATTTTTTGTTGGGTTTGTGTTAAAAAGATTATTTGTTTTGTTGAAAATGAAGTGGTATGTTGTTTGATAGTTCGAAGAAGAGTGGAAAGGGGAAGAGGCCAGGGAAAGGTGGAAACAGGTTCTGGAAGAGTGTTGGGCTTCAAGACTCTAAGAGAGGCTATTCAAGGTATACTTTATTCCTATATTTTTTGAATTTTTATTTGTGAAATGAGTAGTTTATTTACTGTTGAATTTGGATAGTTTATGTATTGTATATATGATGTGTTGAATCTGGATGGTTTATGTATTGCATATGCCCTGTCTAACATGACTTTCTAACCGATTTATAACCAAAAATTAAAACCAAAATAAAAAAAAATCAAACCGCCTCTGTCTCTGCCGAACCTTTGATTCGTAGATTTGCTGTCAAATTAAGCGTGTTATAGTCGGTTGGTCGTGAATATATCAGGTAATTTTTATTTTTTTTTTGGTTTTAATTTTTGGTTATAAATCGGTTATAAAGAAAACCCATGGTTTTGTGTAACGGTTGAATCTTGGTAGTTCAACTTAGGGTATCTGATAGTTTAGGGTTAGGGTTTACTGTTTCAACTGATGTTGGGAGGTTAATGGAGCTGGCTAGGTCGTAAAAAAGGGATATTGTTGTGGCTGGTCGTAGTCATGTTATAGTGCAAACAGTTTGTTAAAGTTCGAATTTTGTACACAAATTAGCTAAACATATATACAGTAATTAAAGTTCGAATTTTGTAATTATACTTAGGTAAAGTATGTTGCTATTTTATAAAATTAGCGCTAATTATTATTGTCCGCAGTTATGAATTGTTTTCATCTTTTAGCGTGTGAATAATGCAGGCATTGTTTGACTTGGAGAATACACACCAAGAGCTCAAGAGTGACTTGAAGGACTTGTACATTAACTCCGCAAGGTAAATGTCGTGCCTTTGGATTTGACGTTAACATAGAGTTTGTTTTTTTATTTGCTGATTTATATGGTCTTTGTTATCTGATTGCAGCCAGATTGATGTCGTCGGTGACAAGAAAGCTGTTGTGGTCCATGTTTCGTATAGATTGAGCAAACCATTCCGCTAGATTCATACTAAGCTTGTGAGAGAACTTGAGAAGAAGTTCAGTGGAAAGGTATTCATGCTTTAATTTGATTTGTTCTTTGTTGTGTAGTTTCTTATCATAGCTTGATAACTATTATAACAATATGAATTGCTATTACTATTAGTGTAGCAGTGTGGCCTCATCATCTATCAAAAAGGGCAGCTCCTGAAATACAAATGCCATATCGAGCTTCAAATGCAACAACTTTTAATAACTAATGAAATAAAACAGAAAACAAAAAGCGTACAAGAACGTATCCACCTCAGCGATATTAGATATAATAACACTATATTTGCAACCTTGATGACTGTGAAAATCCAAATCGTGTTTCCTTCTCAGACACAAAATATCGACAAATGATGTGGGCCCGATCGTAGAACACTAGAACCCATGCGAGTCTCTACTCTAGCCTACAACTGTAACGCCAAACTTTATTATTCTTTTATATTAATCTTGCAGTTTCAAGGCGACTTATGCAGCGCACCCGACTGATGATGTACTCCTACACTTTGCAGCGTGATGAGTGCTCAAACACTCATCATTTTTGGTCAAATCTGAAACGCAAAACATCTGAAAACACGCAAAATCACATCAAAATGATGAAAATATCCAAGGATCGTGTTTTATATGTCTCAAATGCAAAATGTTTAAAAACATATGAAAAACGAGCAAGGTTTGCAAATTTGGCAGTTTCAGTCCCCCAACTTTCAAAGATTGGCAAAAATAGTCCCTAGAGTTTAAAAATGTGGAGTTTTATCATTCAAGGTCCTTGAAATGTTTTAAGTTGTCAAAAGTGGTCCTTGAGTGAATTTTTGGGCAAATGGCAAAACAAGTCCCTGAACTTTTGGAAATTGTCAAAATTGGTCCTTGGGTATTTAAAAGTGCAAAAATGGAATTTTGGTCCTTGTTCTATTGGAGTTTGGCAAGATTGGTCCTCATGAGTACTTTGGAAAAATTACATAATCAGTCCCTCATGTTTGGTGAAAATACAAAAATGGTCCTTGTGTTATTACCAAAACCAAACGGCCGTTTGGAAATTTATAAACCAAATCCAGTCCAACAACCCAACACCAATTCCCTTTACCCCTTGGCCCAAATCAAACCCAGGCCCAAATCCCTTAAATAATAAATCCCACCGTTTTATTTTTAAACACAGTCAAACCGGGGTTTGACCACCCCTAACCTCCCAACCATTCCCCCCAAAACCAGGAACTTTATCCACCTCCCCCATCCCTTCCACATGCTCCCCCCACCTCCATAGCCACCCTAATGTTTCACCAACCCATCCCAAGCATTTAATTCCCTCACCAAACTAAACCTACCCATTTGGCAGTTGTATACTTTTGGCGCCAAAACTGAATTCAAAGGCCCAGATCATTCCAAGCCAATCCAACGGTCAAATGGAAGTGGGAAAGGTCAAATAAGTCTTCAGAAACCCTAATGGGTCCATATAAGAAGAAAGAGAAGGAAGGGCAGCAAAAGGGGAGATAACTTAGTATTTTTTCTAGCTCGTTTTAGTTAATTCTCTAAAATTATTGTATTTTAAAGCTTTTTAGTATTGTATCAAGTGATCTCAGTGTATTATAACTCTTTTTCATCAATCAATTTCAAGTTTAAGTATTAATTCGAATTGTGCAAGTTTTTCCTCAAATCTCATTTCATAGTTAATGTTTATTATTGTTGTTGTTACGGACTGAGTTAGCATACATAAGCTCCTAGAAAGCTTTTAAGAAGCTTTTAGTAACCTTAAAATCCAGTTTAGATTCAAAAATCAAAAATACAAAAAAATACACAAAAAATAGAAATTAATTCAAAAAATGGTGAATGGTGGTGATCACAGCTGGAGCATGGTAAATGATGGATGGCCATGGGTTAGTGGTTCTGTGGAGAACCTATAGGAGAGTCCTTGGGTTCTTGTTCTTGGTTCTTAACTGAATTGCTCATCTTGTAAGCCTATTGCTCACTTTTTCTTATTCACTGTTTAAGTGGTGATCATAGTTGTTATCCATGTTTACATGTTCTATTTGTGCTAATCAGTCATAATATTGCATAATATAGTTGGTTTGTTTNACAAAAAATAGAAATTAATTCAAAAAATGGTGAATGGTGGTGATCACAGCTGGAGCATGGTAAATGATGGATGGCCATGGGTTAGTGGTTCTGTGGAGAACCTATAGGAGAGTCCTTGGGTTCTTGTTCTTGGTTCTTAACTGAATTGCTCATCTTGTAAGCCTATTGCTCACTTTTTCTTATTCACTGTTTAAGTGGTGATCATAGTTGTTATCCATGTTTCCATGTTCTATTTGTGCTAATCAGTCATAATATTGCATAATATAGTTGGTTTGTTTGTTGGAATTCAAAGTTGCAAGAAATCTCAACTTTTCAGTCAAATGGCATAATTGATAATGTCTGTGTTTATGCTTAAATTCTTGTTGTTTTGTGCTCATTTGGACTTGTTACATGCTAATAAACAGTTTGGAATGAGTTCTAAGGATTGAAACAGTGGACTGCTTTGAAATCACAAGATCACTTTCTATTAAGGGGTGTTTGGAATTACTTATGTTATTGTGCCTAAGTGTTTGTCAGTAGTTAAAAATGGTTTAGACAGCATAGGATAGGTTCTATTAGAGTACTCAAGTCATAAAATTCATGCATCATTAGGTGAAAAGTCAAAAGTTGATCTCAAATCTCTTAACTGCTAATCTGTTGGAATTTGTGAACCCATAATCATCAAAGCAGCTTAGAACTTGTTAATATTGGTAGATTTAGGCTCAAATTAACTTGAAACATCATTATCAATGAGCTAGATCAGATTAAAGTTCACACAAGTCAACATTTTGCAAAAATCAAAAAGTCAAAATGTGCAGGAAAAGTTTTTTTTGAATAAACTTTAGAATTTCCTCTAGGGCTTAATTTTAGGATTTGGATTTTGTGCTTTTGGATTATAAATATTTGGTTGCTTGCCTTGCTTTATTATTTTTGATAATTTTTGGTGAGCTTATTTGATTGCTTTTTGGTGCTTATCTTTGAACCTTTTTTCTGTGAAGTTGCCCTGTACACAGATCTTTAGTTGTTTTCATAAGCTCATAAAAAGCTCACCTTTGAACCTTAGCTTGTGCAATTTGTGGATTTGTGAAGTTTACCTGGTCATATTGATGTTTGCATGCTCATCTTTCATTTAGTGCTTTTTATGATTGCTTATTTGGCTTGCCATGATCAAGCAACTCAACTCACTACACTGACAAATCAGTGTAGTTGGGTCATTTTCCAAGCTTAATCACAAGCTCATTTTTGAGCTTCAGCTTGTGAGCCTTGGTTTTCTAGGGAGCCTAGCAAGCCATTTCAAGGTTCCAACAATCTTCAAGCTTTTTCAAGCTTATTTGCTAGGGCTGCAAGCAGTCCCTAGCTTGTCCCAATTCTGTATACACTGAGCAATTCAGTGTGATACAGCCCTTTTCATAAGCTCACCAAGGGCTTATTAGTGGGCCCCAGTGTGAGAGTTTTAGCTTTTTGGAAACCCCATTAAGCCAACTTCTCATATCCAAGCTCATTTTTGGCTTTTGACCTTTTGCCCTTAGCTAAATTAGGTCTACAAAACCCTTGCAGACCTGTTTGTTTGACAAGGGTAATTGGAAAGTGCTTATTTGCTTATCCAAGCTTATTCAGTGCTAATTGCTTGTTTCCTTTTCTCATTTCCAGTTCACTTATCATAGTTGCATCTTATTTTTCCTTGGTTTCTAGTTAAACAGCTTATTTGAGCTTTTTGGATATCAAATTGAGCCAAAAGCTCAACTGCTTATTCCATAAGCTCATTTCTTGTTCACTTTTCATCTCTAGAACTTTTGTCTTCATTAAAGTTTCACTTTTACAGTAGTTTAACATTTCTCAAAAAGAAAAATCCAAAAATAATCACTTTTAAAAAAGTGATAGCTTCTATTTAAGCCCTTTGGCTTATTTTTCCACTTTTTCAAAAAGCATTTCCCATTTTTATATTTTTCTTAAGCTCCTGTAGCCCTGTAGTATTTTTAGAAAAAGTTTCAGATTTATTCTTGCTCATTTAGTATTTATAGTAATTTAAATTAGTTTTAGATAATTATTAAATAGTTATTAATTAATAATAATTAAATAAATAGTGTAATAAATAATTTTCTTTTTCTTAAAATTTTCTTTTATTTTTAGGATCATAAGAATATGTTTTTCATCACCTAGGTATTTTTAGATTTCCATTTTCACTTTTGTTTTCGTACGTAGACGTTTAATTAAACGTAAACGTATAATTTTAGATTTGTAAACGTTTCCATATTTCCAGTAATCGTTTGTAGTGTTTATTAATCATTTTCACTCATTATTTCGTAGTTTAATTCTAATCAATCTCTCTTTCCAATCATCGTTTCATAATCACTTGATCTCATAATCGTTTTCGATACAATTCACTCCTCGTCGGGATTTAAACGACCCGGGGAATTCCTATACTCTCCTTAGTGCATTGTGCCTTTTCTAGTTTGACTTTTGTTGACCAAACCCTTGGTTGACTTTAGTTGACTGTTCAGACCCAATCATAGCGCTTAGAAGGTATTGTCTAAGTTACATTATCGCACCCATCAAGTAAACGAACATCGTTACTCTTCTAAAACATAATGCTTATTATTATAGCAGTGACTTAATGATATTTTAGAAATGTATTGGCTAGAAATATATCAGTAAGCAGCGTCAATGCTAACTTTGTTTATATGATTTTCATGTCCTCAATACTTACGTTAGTCCAGTCGAATGGGAAGAAGATAACAACTGGTGTGGAAAAATAAAATTCAGAATTTGACCAGCTGGAGAACCACCTTCACGTAGGGCTGCTCATGCAGCTGCCGCTGTTGGAACCATGGTTCTTTTTCAGGTAAATTTATGATATTGATATAGTTATTAAAGGGGCGAGCTTTTTATTTAGTTTGTTCTGATTTTGGTTTTGATCAATTGTATCAGGGTGGCATAGGTCCTGCAGGTCATTCAACAGATGATCTTTATGTGCTTGACATGAGTAATGACAAATATATATGCCACCGGTAACACAAGCCATCTAAACATCTTTGATATATTTTTTGCTGAAAGGGGCTTCATGCGGCGAGTCATGGGTCAACACCCCGTAACACAAGCCAGCGAAACATCTTTGATACTCTCTTCGTGAAGGTAATAAGTTTTTGTTTAGGGATTTTTTTCAGGGGTATCCGGGCCTTATTCCAAATAGCAGTTTTAAAGAGGAGATTGGGTTGTTTTAATCGGTGTTTGGATTTGCTTAAAAACTGTAGTTTAATAGCTGCTTTAGTCATCCTTAAAGTTGCAGATTTGATTGTTGCAGATACAGTGCAATTTAATACATTATGTTATTATTTCAACAGAAGATCCTTTTTCTCCTTTTCCCTTTGTCGTATTCATATAAACTTTATAAAAACGCTAACTACAATGCCCCGCCGCAACGCGGCGGACCGGGGCTCCACTCGTTCACATAATTTTAAAAAAGTTGTATGATGTTTTGGGTTAATAACCAATCTAATTATAAGTTTTGGTCTAAAAGCAGGAAAATAATGGGTTCAGCTAGCCCAAAATTTATCCCATTCACACTTTCACAGTCATCTCATATTCTCATTCAATTTTTAGCTTCAAAAGATTATTATCAGTTTGTCTACATTGTAAAAGCTTCAACTTTAACACCAAGTCGCACTCGTGATGATGCTATCTTGATATCCTGACAAAACGTCTTAAGTTCATATCTCATTAGATATACATCTTGATTCTTGAGCGTGACCACAAAAAAAGTTAGAAACGGGGACGACATTTGAGTTGAAAAACTCACTCTGCTCAAATAACCCGAACTTCGAAAAATATTATCCGTTTTAGATATTAAACATCAAAATAAGTTAATATTTTGTGCTACTGTAAATGTTTTGCATTTTTCCAACTACGGGTCATTAATAATGACTTGTGTAACGTTTGTGCTATCTTGTAAGTAGTAAATATATATAAAAAAAAGTTTTAAATTTTTAAAAACTGGTTTAGTGATTAAAATATGAGTGAATTGGTAAGGAAAATATAACTGAAGAGGAAATGCCAAAATATACGCTTTTTAAACCTTGGTCCACAAAATGGTAAAGAAAAAATATCTTTTAAAATGATCGTTGTTTGTCCGTTAAACTGTGCGACTCTATTAGATTTTTCACACGTGTCCAAATATAAAATATTTGATTGTTGGAATCTTTTGCTAAACCGTTACGACATTCTGCTAGACTGATGTAACAATTGACGGCAGAAATATTTTTTTCAACCAAGTTTTATCTTTTTCAAAATAAACGCAAAATATTCAAATGGTATCTTGCTAATAAAACAAAAATTTGTCTATTAATATGTCCCATCAATTTAGCAAAAAATACAACCACCAAATAGTCTTTTTTTTNTTTCATGTATCAAATTTGAATAGAGTCTCACAGTCTAACGGTCTAACAATATCCATTTTAAAAAAGTAGCTCCTTCGTCCAAAATTAGTTTTACACCCACAAAAACACGCAATTTAAGAAAAAAAAAATAATTATTGTTATTTTCCCTCTCTTACTTTTAACAAAATGATGATTTTGCCCTTAATTAATTAAAAACTATTTTATTAAAAGTTTGTAATTATAATTTAATTTGAAAAATAACTTGTCAATTTTTGTTGTTCCGTGTAGTCATCTTATTTATTCGCTATTAAAACACAAACTTTTCAAATTTCGAACTTTGTGTGTATTTTGTTCATTTAAAATGACCATTTTACCTTTCAAAAATTTACGGTAAAATGGTCACGAAATACACATAAATATCGAAATTTGAAAAGTTTGTGTTTTAATAGCAAATAAATAAAATGACTATACATAACAACAAAAATTGCCAAGTTAGGTACATTTTCAAATTATTAGCACAAAATAATATACTACTAGTAATTTCAATCAATTTTCTTATTTATTTTTATTAGTGGAAAATTAATTTTCGAAAAAACAGCAAAAACATACGGTGGCTAGTAAAATCGTGATGAAACTCAAAAAAGTCAAAAGAAAGAAAGAAAACGAGTAAAAAAGAGGCGCGCATAACAGTTAGTAAAGAAAACTGCGTAAAATCAAATCATTTGATACGACTTTACAAAATTCGGTCACTTTTCATACCTGCCTTTTTCCAATTTATTCTAGCTATACCCCATCTCATCACAAACAAAAGTTATTTGATCACTCCTTCATCTTTTTCAATACTAACCTCCTTTTTAATTTCAGCTAACTAAAAAATGGAAGCTTTAAAAAGGCAAGCCAGTAAATTTAGAGAACAAGTAGCCAAACAACAGCAGGTATCATCAAAAGTATTGCTAGATAATATAGTTTAGTTTGTTTATAGTTTTGTATCTCAGTTTTTGTTAGGGAATGGATCTAGTAAGAAGAAAAAATAAAATGAGAAGAGTGAGAAAAGTTTCCAACCACACAATTCAAATAAGAGGGAGAAATTTAAGGGGAGATGCATCTATTTTTGTAGGTGCATCTCAAATGTGTGGTTGTGGTTTCTTCTCATCCTTCTCATTTTAGTTTTTCTTCTCATTTGATCCTAACTCTTTTTGTTATCCTAAAAGATGGGATATTTTGATCAAATGTTTTATATGCTGTAAAAACCGTGTGTATGTACTTTTTATTAGTACTAGGCGAGACCCATACACAACAATCGCGGAAATTTAAGGTGTGTTTGTTTAAGCTTATGGTTGTGTTTGGGAGAGGCTTCTAGGGGGGTTAAAATTTTAAAATAAGCCGGCTTATAAAATAAGTCTTGTTTGTTACACGGGCTTATGGAGGTTTGTATAAGCTATAAGCCTCCATAAGCCCAAGCCCATTGAAAGGGGCTTATAAGGGCTTATGAGGGCTTATAGCTAGTTAAATTACTTAAATACCCTTCAAAATATAATGGATTATCACGCAAAAGCCGGAAATATATCTTAATTTAATTTGATGTATTTTTATGCGATTTTATATTAATAAGCTTCGGTTACTAATCCGACAAACAGCTTTATAAAAATATAAGCTCCAGCTTTCGGCTTATAATATAAGCCCTGGCCCTAGCCCATTGCGCAAAACATACCCATATGTGGGCTTATGAGCTTATTTGATTTCGGCTTATATTTCATAAGATGCAATTTTCCGCTTTTTTTTTAGACTTGTGGGTTTATATAAGTTTATTATAATCAAGATAAACTTATATAAGCCCACAAGTCTCCAAAATAAGCCGGAAAGTTGAGGCTTATGGAATATAAGCTGAAAAGCAAATAAGCTCATAAGCCACGTAAAAGCTTAAACAAACACCCCCTTAAAGTGGCAAATGATTATAGTTGCGAAATTGTGGTAAAGTGTTTTGCGTATGAAATAGATTAATATTGTTTATTGGGTCAAGCTTTCATGTTATAACTTATATATTTAGTCATGGACAGAAAGTATATAGGATGTAAAGTATAATATCCGAAGGAAAAGAGACACTTTGAGAGTTTTTAAGCAAATGTGTTTTCTCTCTATATACAGTAGATATGTAATAAATTAGTTATTGATATAAAAAATAGTAAAATACTGTAGTTTAGGATTGCTTATTGAACTGTCTATTTGTGTACTAGGATACAAATGGATGAGCAGTTTGAGGGTGTTTGGGATTGCCTGTTAAGCAGTTTGGAGTGTTTGGATGATGCTCGTTTCTGCCTAGTAAATGACCAGTTAAAAATAAGCTCTCAAGTCTCAAACACAAATAAGCAGTTTGGATGATATTATTTTAGAAATAAGCAGTTAAAAATAAGTGGCTTAATGTAAACAGAGCGGCACTTTCATATTTAGCTGATAAATAATCTGAAATGAGCAATCCGAAACACTGTCTCAAACTGCTTATCTGCTTATTAACAGAGTTAAGCTTTTTTGATTAAGCGGTTTAAAGTTGCTTATTCAGAACTGCTACTTATAAACAAGCAATAAAGTGATAAACAGTTTTTATAAGCAATCCCAAACACCCCCTTTATTAGCATAGAACTTGGCAGTTGGCACAATATATAACCTATATGTAAATTTGTGATATGCGGAATGCTGCACAATGAATATTGTCATTGTTGGTCTTTTGGGAGTAATGAAATCAGCTTGTTGGTGTTTGTGTACTTAATGATTCTGCTATTATCAATTGTCAAAGACTTGAAACAGTTGACCAACAGCTGGAAAATTTGTTTTACTTCCCAGTCAACTAGCAACCTAGTTTCCTTGTATGATTCAAACGCTAAGTATGTTATATAGGGGGCAGTAAGCCGATTAAAAATGCTTCACATATTCATATAAATTCTACAGGAAAAGGACAATTAATAACACATGCGATAGTTTTTTAGAAGCTTACAGCTCTTTAACGGGTGGTCTATTGTAGCTAGTGAGATTATAAGATATTGCGTTCTAGATATGTGCAATTTTGTATTCAGCAATGACTTTACACGTGCATATAATGTGTTATATATTTATGGGCTGCACGAGAAGCTTCATATGGTTTAGGCTGCATACAAGATGAGTTAGCAGTGGATGCACCTTGATTTAAATTCACGGTCCCTAGATGTACCTATAACTATACGAGCTATTAATGTCTCCTTAAAGTATATCTCAACCAACATAAGAGATTTTTTGTAACAGAAGACTTCATTTTTGGTGGGACTAACAATCTGCGGTATTGTTTGTACACGACAATAAAATTCGTGAAGGAAATAGAGCTCTTAATGTATGCGGGATTATTTATTTTGTCAGGCTGTATTAAGTCGACTCAGTAAAGATGCAGAAATATTTGACAATGAGGAACTTCAGTGTCACCAAAAACTTCAGGATCTTTATAGGTCTACTAGGGAAACTAAGGTATATATGCTAAATATTTCTTTCTGAAGTTTTTTAATTGTTTATTTCTTATGTCCAGAAACCGTGAATCCATGGCCTCTGATGCAAGTTAACACTTATTGTTCTTTGTTTTAGCATTTTCAAAAGGACATTGTTCGTGGCGTTGAAGGTTTTGTCTCAATCGGCCAAAAAGAAAAGCAAATAGGTGCGTGTTTCGTTATTTTTCTGTTTATGCCCATCTCTTATGGCAAAATGCCCAATAATACCATCATGTCGTAGATTTCTTATTAATGTTTGACATGGTTGGGATTTTTTATATGTTTTGTCAAAATGGAAGATGAATAGTTTGCCTTTATATATGCAGCAAAAAGGTTGGCTGAAGACTGTCACAGATATGGGATTGAGAATGTAAATGCTGATTTCCCCCTTACAAGAGCCGCTGTGGAACTTGGCACTTCTTATACTTCTATCGAAGACAAGAGGGAGACTATGCTTGAGATATTTAACAATCAGGTAGCTTCACCTTTATTCATCAAGGATCACTGTGATGTCACTTTGACCTTCATAAAAGTAAAAAAATATTGTTTGCATGTGTATAAAATGAGCTAATTCCTCAGGTTTCTTATATTTATGCTTATTCCAAATGTGTTATTAACCTCACTATCTGGTAGGTATCTGAGCCACTAAGAGCATCAATAAGATGTGCACCTTTGGAAGATGCTCGCCACTTGGCACGCAGTTGTGACAGACTCCGCCAAGAAGTTGAGACACAGGTATGCTTTAGTTTGATTTGGGGAAATACTTATATTATTTAGTTAGTTAAATGAGATTGAAGTTTTTGGTCAGGCAGTGGAAGTATTAAGACGTCAAACAAAGGTCAGAGATCCTACCCCAGAGAGTGCCTTGAAACTTCGAAACATGGAAACCAGGTTGAGTGACCTTAGAACTTCCATGGTAACGNGGCTCTTGGTAAAGATACATCAAATCCGTTTATGGCTTGCAATTTGCCAAAAATTGTATGGTAATCGACTCACCATATCTTTAATTAGTGAAGAGTCGGCTAGCCCGCAAGATTATGGCTTGCGGTAAAGGCAGTTGGAAAACCATAATTGGTAATCAGCTTACCAAAGATAATAACTATGTTTTATCTAAGAGTTGGCTAGTCCAGAAGCAAACGACTTCTGGTAAAGACTAATCAAACCCGTTGAAAGCTGGTGATTTGCTCAAGATCACATGGTTATCGGTGTACCATGGTTCTTACTTGAACTTAAACATTCGGCTACTACAGAAGTGATGGCTTTTGGTAAAGAGACTTAAAATCCATCAAGTTTTCATAAAATATTGCTAGGGACTAGCAATAGTTTAGTGTGGGGGATTGATGAGTGCTTAAACACTCATCATTTTTAGTCAAATCTGAAACGCAAAACATCTGAAAACACGCAAAAACACATCAAAATGATGAAAATATCCAAGGATCGTGTTTTATATGTCTCAAATGCAAAATGCTTAAAAACAAATGAAAAATGAGCAAAGTTTGCAGATTTGGCAGTTTTAGTCCCCCAACTTTCAAAAATTGGCAAAACTAGTCTCTGGAATCCAAAAATGTGGAGTTTTATCATTCAAGGTCCCTGGAATATTTTAAGTTGTCAAAATAGGTCCTTGAATGCAAATTTGGAAAATTGGCAGTTTTGGTCCCTGAACTTTGGGAAATTTACAAAAATGATCCTTGGGGTTTTAAAAGTGGAAAAATGGCATTTTTGGTCTTTGGTTTATCAAATTTGGCAAGTTTGGTCCTCATGGTTACTTTGGGAAGTGTGCAAACTCAGTCCCTTAACTTTTGGAAAATTGCAAAAGTGGTCCTTGTATCACTAAACCAAACGGACCCTTTGTAAACTAATACCCCAAATCCAATCCAAAACAAACCCAGCCCACCATGTTTATAACCCTTCCCCAAGGCCTAATTCTTTTTTACCCGGCCCATACACCACATATAACTCCCCCCCGTTTAACTCTTAAACACAGTCAAACCGGGGTTTGACCACCCCTAACCTCCCAACCATTCCCCCCAAAACCAGGAACTTTATCCACCTCCCCCATCCCTTCCATATGCTCCCCCCCCCTCCATA
>LBNU01020451.1:9882-31484 GCA_014162995.1 Artemisia annua | reverse complement strand
GCTTACATACAACTTCCTACCCACGACTATGATCTTCTAACATAATAGAATATTACATAATATCTATACTATAAATACAAATATTCGTACACAAACTTATCACATAGCAGCAGAGTCTCAGCAGTATACTTCCAGCAGTAGAGTCTCAGCAGTAGTCTTGTCTAGCAGTAGAGATTTTGCACTTAGCAGTAGACTTGACTAGTTAGCAGCAGTGTAGCATCCAGAAGTAGAGTTACTTCAAAACCCAACAGTAGCAGTTATCAGTGGTGTGGTTTGTGTAACTGCATAACTCACATCTCTTGAGTGGCTTTTTGATGGATTTTGATTTTGATGTAGTTGAGGAAGCTGAAGTTGGTTCCTTATCCTTAGACGAGGTTTTATCATTTGATTCCAGCTTTTCACTCAGCTTCCAGACTAGTTCAGCCAACTGATCAACCTTAGATTCAGTGCTGGCATTATTAATCTCAGTAGAGATTGAAGGTGTTGAAGCTTCAGTGGGAGTTGCAGTTTGCTTGTTTTGTTTAGTACTGGGGTTTTTCAGGATCGTTGTGCCTAATCCAACCTTCTCCTTGGGAGAATGTTGAGAGTAGACAAGAGGTCCTATGTTAGAACAAGGTTCAGCCCCCTGAAGCACTTTCAGTGGTGGTAAAGGAGTTTGGGTTATTGATTCAGATTCACTGACATCATCAGCACTGCTGGCATTGTCAGTGACTCCAAGTAAATCCTTAATGGCCTGACTTTCAGGCATCAAGATCTTTCCTGTGTCAAAATTAGGCATATTGCCTTCAGGACTGGGTCTTTCAATCCAGTCCTTTGACTTAGGATTCATCTCTTTTGTAAGGAATGTCCCAGCAGGCAAGAAAATCCTTTGACTTGGAATCCCATCAGAGGATTCAGGAAGTTGATCTTCTCCTATTACTTTCCTTTTGGTACTAGGGTTGAGACTGACAGTTTCATAGACTCTTACACAGGCTCCCTGGCATGTTTCTGCACAAATAGTAAACTGAATTAGTTCTTTCTATTGACCCACCTTTTAGTGGGTTTGGGCCTCAAGGATTTCTTAAACTTATTAATGGACTCATGATCAGTGGTGGAGTGGACTTTACTTCCACAAATTGTGCATCTTGAGCTTGAAGAGGACTCAGATGGCTGAGAGACATTTGTTGTCAGTCCTCTTCTAGCCTTGATGACATTATCATGTCCTGAAGCATCATGGGAAGGATCTCCACATATATCACAGCAGGGATACATAAGGCAGTCGACTGTGACGGTCATTGAAACCACAATGTGTGCAAGGTTTAAGAGGCACAGCTCTAGGTTTCAGGGTTTGCTTTGATGTTGAAGCATACTTGTGAGCCTGAGCTTTGTAGTTTGCTTGATTTTTCAAAGATGTGACAAAAGAGATGTGATCAGATGTCCTATTGTCTTCTTGTTTGCATATCATGCAAAACAGGATTCTGTAGCGGTTATCAGTGGTGTGGTTTGTGTAACTGCATAATTCACATCTTTTTAGTGGCTTTTTGATGGATTTTGTTTTTGATGTAGTTGAGGAAGCTGAAGCTGATTCCTTATCCTTAGATGAGGTTTTATCATTTGATTCCAGCTTTTCACTCAACTTCCTGACTAGTTCAGCCAACTGATCAACCTTAGATTCAGTGCTGGCATTATTAATCTCAGTAGAGATGGAAGGTGTTGAAGCTTCAGTGGGAGTTGCAGTTTGCTTGTTTTGTTTAGTACTGGGGTTTTTCAGGATCGTTGGGCCTAATCCAACCTTCTCCTTGGGAGAGTGTTGAGAGTAGACAAGAGGTCCTATGTTGGAACAAGGTTCAGCCCCCTGAAGCACTTTCAGTTGTGGTAAAGGAGTTTGGGTTATTGATTCAGATTCACTGACATCATCAGCACTGCTGGCATTGTCAGTGACTCCAAGTAACTCCTTAATGGCCTAACTTTCAGGCATCAAGATCTTTCCTGTGTCAAAATTAGGCATATTGCCTTCAAGACTGGGTCTTTCAATCCAGTCCTTTGACTTAGGATTCATCTCTTTTGGAAGGAATGTGCCAGCAGGCAAGAAAATCCTTTGACTTGGAGTCACATCAGAGGATTCAGGAAGTTGATCTTCTCCTATTACCTTCCTTTTGGTACTAGGGATGAGACTGACAGTTTCATAGACTCTAGGATTTTTCTTGGTCCAGCTTTCTATGACATCTTTTTCTTTCTTAAGTTCTTCTTGAAGAGCATGGTTTTGTTTTACAAGTTCAGTATTTTGAATTTGAAGTGTAACATTTTCAAGCTTAGCTTGTTTTAAAACAAGAAGTTCATCCCTACACTTATTTAATTCATATGTGAGTTTGTTAAACTTTGAAAACAAATTTAACCTTTGCTCTTCAACATACTTAAGATCAACATTGATATAGTTCATATAAGATTGCCAATCTCATTCATCATCCATAGAAAGTAAAATGTTTACCTTTTTCATGGTGATGTTGACCCATTCTCCATTTCTGGCACTGCTTTTGCCAACTGCAAGCTTGTTGTCATCTGAGAGTGCCATTAGTGCACTGACATGAACTTCTTCTTCCTCTGAAGATACTTCTTCCTCATCCCAGTCATATGTCTCAGCAACCAGCCCTTTGTTTTTGTTCTGAGTAGGTTTGCTAGCTTGAGGAGACTGAGAGTTTGAGGGAGCAGCTTCAAGAAGGGCAAGCTTGGCTTTTGCTTTCCTATATTTTGCTTCAAAATCTTTTTGAGAACTTTTCTCTGTGTGATTTTGAAAGTATTGAGGAGACTGAAACATTTTGGGTTGAAATTTGCCAGTCCATGAAGGGTGATTTCCTGAAAACTTTTATGATGGTTCTGAAAGAGTTTTTGGGAAACAATCTTTAGCAAAATGGCCTCTTTTACCACATTTGTAACATTCAACATTATCATTTGGTTTTGCATTTGAAAAAGTTTTGTTTCTTTTGATAAAACGTTTTGAGTTAGCAAGGAGAGCTCTTTCTTGAAATTCATTTTGTAAATCTTTCAAATACTCCTCACTATCTCTTTCATCAGGCTCATCATCTGAGTTTTCTTGGTAGTCCTGCACAATACCATTAGAATAGAAAGCAGTAGATATGGGTGAAGCAGTCAGGGTCTTTTTCATTTCATGACCTTTCTTAGTCTCATGGTATCTCCTTGAGATTATGTTGTCCTTATAGAGGTACTTTCCAAAGATTTCAGGAAGCTCAAGATTTTGAAGGTTATTAGCATTTCTCATACCCTGAGAGAAGTTTAACCATCTCTCAGGGAGACTGTTGACAAAGCCAACATTGATTTCATGCTTAGACAAGGTGACACCATCATTGGTCAGTTCATTTAGGAGGGTCTTATAGCGGGTATAGGTTTCCGAGAGACTTTCAGTGTCTTTGGCCCTGAAAGTATTGAACTCAAGTTTTAGGTCCATGACTCTGTTTTCCTTGGTATCTGAGGGACCTTCATAGCTATAAACCAAGTCAGTCCTAGTCTGCTGGGCAGTAGGACAGTTTATGACTGATTTCATTATATCGTCAGGAAGACATGATATAATGATGCATTTTAGGCGTTGGTCTTGGTTGACCACCCTCCTCTCATCTATAGTTCACTGACCTTCAGGTTTAACTAAACCTTCAGCTGTTTTTGGAATATATGGACCTTCATTAATGAGCTTAATGTAATAAGGTTCCATCCCATTCAGGTAGCAAAGCATTCGCTTTTTCCAATTGTTAAATTTACCAACTTCAAGTCGGGGAGCAGTAGCAGAGTAGCTTCCTCCCTTTTTATCGACTAGTTGGGGTACATCATTTTCAGCCATTTTGGGATCTTGATTTTAAAAACTTTGAGCACTCTGTGGTTTTGAAGAAAGTTTTATAAACCAGAGGTTCTGATACCACTTGTTGGTCCCGTTTACCCGGTTAAGTTAACTATGAAGTTAATCTAAACGTGTATTATGGCATAATGATGTAATAAAGTTCTTTGATAAAAAACAAGATATAAGAGTAAAACGTAAATCAAAACACAAGGTAATTTTCAACGTTTAATTCTTATTAGAAATGAGTCAAAGAATTATACCCAAGTGTTTGCGGAATAAACACTTGGGATTGAAACGACAAGTATGGTGTGTTTCTCCTCACTAAACTTAAGCTATGCTTAAGTGACAACTAAGGTACGATCGAGCTATCTCGAGTACAAGTATGTTCTTTGGAGGAGAAAAGGGTTTGTGAATGTCTAAGCATTAATTACACAAACTTAACCTTTTCTCCTCTTTATGATCCTATTTATACACAAGTATAATACATACTATTGTCCAATAGATTAAAGACTTCATAAGATAAATCTTTAGAAGATCTTGTTTACTGTTGAAAGCAACCCATATTGGGTTAGAAGACAGATAACCTTTTTAGGGATTGTAGCCAAATAAGGAAAGTTTGACTTATAAAGTGATAAAGCACTTTATTACAATAGTTCAAACTTTCCCTCCCAATCCCGCCTATTCTTCAGTTTTCAGGTAGCTTTCTTCATAGTTGGTGAGGAGACTTGGGGATTCAGTGAGCTATTGTCATCACTCACTGAATCCATCATCTTCTTATTTGGCTTAGATGCCACTCACTGAGAGTCCGCCTCACTGAATGGAAAACCTTTCTTCGTTAGGCTTGTTCTAAGCATCCTGAAGATGACTCACTGAGTGACTGTTCACTCAGTGACTTGATTATGTTTAAGGAAGTCTAACACTTAGGTTATTTTATGTTCAAATCCTAGTTAAGGAAAGCTTGGGTAATTTCAGTGACCCAACACACATCTTCAAACAACTCGTCCATTTGGCAGAATACTCAGCCTCAACATTTTGGTGGAACTAATGTGCGCCAAACACCACAATCGTAGAACAATCCAACATAACCTTCTGGCTCATAAGCTTCATCCTCAAATATGGGCAATAGCTTTAGTCCAAAACCAACAGAAACTCTTGGAAAAAATTGCAAATCAGTTTTGACTGCCCCAATCGGCTGGTATCTTGGGATCTCGGCCTTCTTCTTCTTGCGTAACAAACCAACCTAGTCCACCATGTTTTGGCCCAATTTCAACCTAGTTTTCTCTTATGGTGATGTGTGCTAGCAAGCTTTATGTTTATAAGACCTGGATTACTGATTTAAGCTAAAGAACACATTCGAGTAAGTATACCTATCGTGTGTAGCTAGGTTTGATTGATAAGCCGAGGTCATTCGCAAGGATTTGTGTTTTTTAAGAATTAGAATCAAGTTAAATAATTCAATTGATAAGTGCAAATTATAACTAAGATTGCAAGCAATGATTATGATGAGAAATTCAATAAGATAATAGCAATACTTGTTTGGATTAGTTTGGGTGCTTAGTTTACTCAATTGTAATAATGGTTTTCACATGTACTTGATTATGATAATTAGACGCGAATCAAATCTACTGTTTTTAAAACATATAACCCTCGTCAAGATCATACACAATAAAAACAAGCATTAAGACCAATAAACCAATTCAAGGCTAACTCTTTTTCAATAAACACGATTCGCGATAGTTTCACAAGTTTATCAATAAACACATTGAAGTTTCTTGTTTAAACCAAACGACTTAAGAAATGGTCAATACAAAATGTAGTCGATCATAGACAAAAAGACTGCAACTAGTTGGATACCAATGATCCTTTCGACCTATGACACCAATACCAACTAGTCAAGTTTGATAAACAATTGTCACATGAAACTTAAGCACAATTGGTTCATAGTATTAGCCTGAAATTGATAAAAAATCGTATGTCATAATTTAGCAAACATCATACCACAAAAATCATCCAAACAAGCGTAAAAAGAAACTAACACTCATGGAAAACAAAGTCACAATCTCAGAATTATTAAAGCTTGTAAACATGATTTAAAGTACCAACAAATGTGTAGTAGAGATTACAAATGTTGTTGGAAATAATGCCACAACTTGTGGTGATGATATCTCAGTATCAGATCCTTGTAAATTATGCTTCTTTATCTTCGAATGCTCCTGGAATTTTCTGTGTTTGCAGTGAAAGGTGTAGTAGTAGTTGTTGTGAGAGATGCTCTCTAAGATATGATGACAAAATATGCCAACCAAGGGTCTTATTTATAGGTTAGTACCCCTTTGGCCACCAAGGGCTCATAAAAGGCTTAAAATACAGCTAGGAAGAAATAATGGCCAAAGTTGGGCACAAAAGGTACTTAAAACTTCAATAATTTTACTTGGGCATGAAACGGTGGGGGCCTATTTGGTTTGGTCGCAGGCTGAAATTCTGGCCGCCGGCTAAACAGACTGTTTGACCAAAAATGGTCACAACTTACAACCAAAAACTTATATCTTCCTCTTCTTTTTCCATAGCTTTTTTGATTCAGTGCAATCGGAGTCCGAATGGGCAAGTTACGTTCATAATAGTGGAGGTATATCGGGAATAATGAGGCTTCCAATAATTCTTCGATTTAGCTTCATTTCTTCACTTTTTTCCTTGATTCCCATCACGTAAGCTTCAATGAACCTAAAATAGCAAATATATTTCATTATGTATCATAAGTTGACTAAAATAACCAAAAAGGGTCTTTCATCTACTTTGTTTTATGAGTTTCGAGACAGTTTGAATGTTCGTTTTACTTTGCTCTAACTGCGGGAGACTGTTAGTGGACTTGTATTTGCATTGGACTAGTATTTGTATTTGTATTGGTTTAGACTCAAACCAGAGTATTAGGTTAGTCATTCATATAAATATTGAGTCTTATGTAAACATAATTATCAATTAATACTATCAATCACTAATCATTCGTAACAGATACCTCTTACTCGTCGTTTCTATGTTTAAATACCCAATAATTATCAGACCTTCAAAGATCAACTATGATAAGTCAGTAATTTCTTAGTAAGTCAGTTTGTCAAAGCTGGCATAATGCAAGCTAGAACGTGGGAATTCGAAATTTTACCGGGGTGAATAAACCCTTTTACCAAAAAAAAAACGTGGGAATTCGAGGTCTCATGAATTACTGGTCTTCTCGGGTGTCGGCACAGTCCAAGAAGTAGTATTTTACCATTTTAATCGAAGCAAAAAGAACGAAAAGCACACCATACAGGTTAGCTGTATCAGCAGTTGAAGAAGTTGATGACGGTCATTGTTTCTCATAAAATCAGTACTAGCATGACCAACTTCTTTACATACTAATTACTGAATAGTTAAATTTAAGGCCTTATTGTAGTGATCATGAGCACATACATACCAAAAGCAACTGGCAAATACTAAAATAGTGAAATAACTTAGAATTCACATGAGACTAAAATAAGCTAGAATACTTGATACTGTAATCATGATCATACCAATTGAGCCAATTGGTGATAAGTTGCAACCAACTCTAGACCTCCAGTTGTAAACTTGTAATCGCTATTGATATATATATTCTTTTCCCACTATTTACTCATCCAATGAAATCTTTTTAGTGTTGGATTTTGGTTTACAACCACCATAAATTATAACTAATGTGGTGTTTATTATATTCTTATGCATATTTTATTCGTTAAAGACGTTGAAGCTCGAAAAACAAACATCGGATGTCACGTCCTTTTAATATTAAGAAAATGAAAATCACGTGACCGACACTATTGAATCACGTGATGAGTGAAAGATAGGGGATGATGATCCCGATGCAACTAACAAACAAGTCACGTGCATCCTCATGTGCTCACTCGTTAATTACAGCTTTTGTTGATAGATTAAAATTCTAATTGTCATTAATCCCAATAAAATATTATTCTAGTTTTCTCACTTGGCCAAGTACATTTTTCCAAATACTCTATGATAGTGTACTACCAGGAGCATTTGATCGTCTAAGGTTATGTTTGCCATGGAGCGGTGTGAAACTTTTTGGAGCAGTGAGTGATGAGTAATGAGCATTTTGATTTTTAGTAATTGTTTGACTAAGGAGCAGTGCACTTTATTATTTTTTAAGAATACTCATTTTTTCAATGCATTTTAAAGAATTGATGAGCTGTGAGCTGTGACTATTGTTCACAGCTCACTGCTAATTTTAACAAACACAGCCTAAATCACATTACTTGGGGTCTTGAACCAAAGACTTCTTGGCCCAGCGGTATGTGAGTGGCTCATCAACCTAATGTTGTGGGTTCAAGTCTCGTTAGAGACATGTGAGATAGGTGGTTGTAAAAATTTGTAGTTTAAAAAAAAACTTGAGGTCTTGAACTGATACATGTTTGAAACTTTTAAGTAGAACGAAAATGTAAATTTGATATGGATCTTTATGAAAAATAGTTATGCAATTTCAGTATAGAAAACTCAATATTTAGTTAGTTATGCATTCCATTCTAGAGATTCATGTTTCCGGTCACTACGACTTATAAGATTACAATTAAAGTAGTTATCCGAATACTTTCTTGAAGCAATTTATTTAGTTTTTGGTAGTCTAATATGATTTATTTGTCCGTTTCATTATTTAAAATCTTAAACTCGACTTGGTGTTCATAAGATAATTTGCAATATCTAGTACTTGTAAAAACATTACATAAACTTCTTTTAGATGTTCATACTTCATAATCTATATGATCAACCTAAAACACTTTGTTCACATTATCAAACTAGATTACCACCTTTAAAATATCAATTTTTTGTGTGTGTCAAAAGTCAATTATAAGTCTTTCATTAAAAATATACTCGTAAATAAATTAGACTTGATTTATCTATCAACCTAAGGCTAGGCACATTGGTGATCTATATTGCATCATCATTCCGGCTGCCACCTCAGCTTTCGCTCTCCTCAACCTATTTTCACCTCTTTCCCCACAATGGTGACAAGAGAATTTTGTACAAAAAAGATGAGAATTTTGTCCCATAAATTCGGTCGTGAGGGCAACTGAATGTGTGATTTGTGCTCCGTCGACCGATTTCGAAAATCACCTCCACAATGAACTCGACCGAATGCCAAATCCGTCACACCAACCCTCGACCGAATGTTTTACGGCCCTCTGTGGCCAGCCTAACAATATAGCCAAGTAATCAAACAAATGTGTTTAGGAGTGAGTGTGGGTGCACTAAATACTAGGTTTTAGTAGTGTATTAATTTGCAAAAGAGAGAATTTAGAATTATGATAACGAGGCACATGAAACCATTCAATATGGAGTCAACCAATGCACGTGTGCCCATATGTTGAGCAACTTCTTTTTCTCTTTCGTTTTTCTCTTTTTTATTTTTTTTAACTCCACCAGTTGCCACCTAATTGGTTAGTAAGCTATCATAATTTCACATATATTTTTTTAATAGCAACATTATTTCGAAGGACCATTGACAAACTTTTTATAAAACCTACAAAGAAACTCCTAGTTATATAACAAGAGGTGTAAGAAAATGACAATAAGTTATCGAGGCTTAGATTTTGCTCAAGATGATATTGAGGCTTGTTAGCCCATCTACATGAAGGACATGTTAAATAAACTTAATCTACTAGCCTTTTGGAAAATTATAAACTCTATAACCCAGGCCTTACCTTATCACACTTCAACCATACATCTTCTTAACTATGCTCATGACAAAACTACAAAAGGGCATCCTATTTCTATGCACTTGTAATGTAGTTTAGAGATAAACCCACGGACCTTGCCCACACTCCCACAGGGAACCGACCATCGTATCTTACTTTCATCATTTATGTAAGTAAACTGTAAGACCCGATGGGGGTGGTATTAGCCTAACTAATTTCACGTTAGTGACACATCGGCGTCTTCTCCAATCATATTTACATCATAACATCAATAGTGGTTACGTATACCTCACGTAAACCCAATCACATCACACAAAGAACACATACACACACAAATTTTATTTTCATGTTGTTGTCTTCATCACGGATGCTCGTTTATTTTTTGCTCATGCGTGAAATGTTCGTGGGTGTAGTCGTAGCTGCTCGTAGACTTGTAGTGGTTGTGCCACATAAGCTAACAACTTGTGGCCTTTTATTATCACGGCTAGTCAAAGATAGGGTTTGCGTATAGGCCCCTTTTGACCTAAGACTAGGTGTAATAGGGTCTCCGCCACCGAGTGCTGGTGCACCATCACGCGTGGTCCCTTATGACATCACCACAACCACCACGCGTTGTGGTATGGTTTTAGTTCTGACTTGGTGGTGATTTGATGGTAATACTACGCCTGTTTGGTGATGAATTTAGTATACAAATAAAAAGTTGACGTGCCTTTTATGTGACGATGATGAATGCTATCCTTAATTATTATATCATGTCTAAATAAAAGATGATTTATTTATTTGTTTTTTTTTTGTCTTGTCACTAACTAAACACATTCTTTTTTGCTCTCTTTTGTACTCAATTACTCAAACACATTCACTTAGGGTGCGTTTGGTTCGCAGTATGTTTTGAAAGGAATTGTAATCTGTCAAAGGAATTGTAATTTGAATGAATTGTAATTCAAAGAGTTGGAATGTGTTGTAATTGTAATGTGTTGGAATTGTAATTGACATATTCTGTCACTTTGTTTGGTTGGATCTCAACGTAATTGTAATTCAAAAAAGAAAAAAAAAACTTAATAATAATAATAACAATAATAATAATAATAATAAATAATATTTAATAATAATAATATTAAAATTAATATTTATAATAAATTATTATTATTATTATCATTATTATTATTATTATTATTATTATTATTAAATTATTATTATTATTATTATTATTATTATTATTATTATTATTATTATTAAAATAATAAAAATAAAAAAATATTATTATTATTATTATTATTATTATTATATTAATAATAATAGTAATAATAATAATTAATTATATTATTATTATTATTATTATTATTAAAATAATAAAAATAATATTTATATTAAATATTTATTATTATTATTATTATTATTATTATTATTATTATTACTATTATTATATTATTATTATAATAGATACTCCCTCCGTCCCAATTTACTTGTCCACTATTGACTTTCGAAGTCAATTTTATTTAAATTTGACCTTAAATTATTCTTTTTGTGTTATACAATAGTTTATGCTAAACATATGAATGGATTGAGTTTTAAATGTATTCTTATTGTTATAATTTTTATCAAGTATTATATAACACAAAAATAATAATTTATGGTCAAAGTTGTATAAAAAAGACTATAAAAGTCAATAGTGGACAAATAAATTGGGACAGAGGGAGTATTTATTATTATTATAATAATAATTATTATTATATGATTATTATTATATGATTATATAAATATTGTTATAATAAATATTATTATTACTATTATATAAATATTATTATTAAAAATATTATTATTTTAATATTTATTTTTATTATTATTGTTATTATTACTATTATTATATTATTATTATTATAATAAATATTTATTATAATAATAATAATAATTATTATTATTATATGATTATTATTATATTATTATATTACTTTATTATTATAATAAATATTATTTTTTATTATTATTTTAATATTTATATAATAATAATAATAATAATAATAATAATAATAATAATAATAATAATAATAATAATAATTCTGAATTACAACGTAATTCAAAACTTTCCGTCCAACATCCTATGTAATCTGAATTCCTTCATTTGATGTAATTGTAATGGCTGAATTACAATTATAACGCAAACCAAACAACCTACGTAATGTTGAATTACAATTTCCTCCATTCTGCGAAACAAACAGCCTACGTAATGTAATCAAATTACAATTACATCCAATTACACCAGATTACGGCGAACCAAACGCCCCCTTAGTTTAACATTTGCTTTTAATTTTACGCAGTTTTCTTGTAACACTTTTAAGTTATTCTCGTAGCAACCGGAGTACATCAAAATTTTGTTATCTATGTAAAAATGTGTTGAAAAAGGTACTTGTTGTTGGCATTATATTTTGAGAATAAATTTGCACGCACATTTTTTTGTTTGTTTGTTTGCTAAGACCCTTCATTTCAAGCATTAAATAGTTATATCACACGAAAATTCTGTTTTACCTGCTTGTGCGGTAATATGTGCAAATTAAAAAAAAAAAGAGAATGTGCAAATTACCTTTCTTAATCCTTGGGGCATACCGAACCATACTCTCGAAATCAATTTTCAGTTGTTTTTGCACGTTACGCATCCTTGTGAGACATATATGTGAATTTAACAGGAATGATCCATACATCGTACAAGTTGTCAAGTTGACAAGACAAAAAAAATGCATAGATAAGTTCCTAAATAAATTACTCGATGCGATAGTAACTGATATAATAAGCACTATTTCATTTTAATTTCAAATAATAACACTTGTCAAACAAATGTTCATGATATTGGATATGTTTTTTTAGTAGTATCCATATATCTCGTAAATAGACATACTTGGAGGAACAACACTAACATTGAAGTAGCCCATTTGTTGAGCATTTCTCTTGAACAACTTTATCGTTGGTGGCCAAGAAGGCCTAGTTGGAGGCTTGAAATCTTAGCAAGAAATGCGAAGGTTGTCTCCAGTTTGAGTCTCTGTTTTTTTAATGACTTTTTTCTTCTATTTTTGTAAATTTTAGATTTTAACTACTTAATATGAATTTTTATCCTCCCACATAAAAATAAACAAAATAATAACGATGAATACGATTTTATTACACCTATATATCATAATTGCCATTAATAAAATTTTACACTTGTTTGGTTTTCCAAATTTATCAAAAAATAATAAAAAATAATAAATAAAAAATAAAAAATAAAATAAAACATATAACCAAAACTTCCAAAAATATGGTCCAATGTCATCTAAATCCATGACATTTGGGATGTTGTTATGTGATTTGTCTATCGATGAATATGATTTTTTTACACTTATATGTCACGACTGCCACTAAAAATTATTTGACACTTAAAATTGTATTGTTTTCCAAAATTAAAACATATAACTAAAACTTCCAAAAAATGGTCCAATATCATCTAAATTCATGACATATGGGATGTTGTTATGTTATGTGTCTATCGGTCACAGTTTATGTCAAGAGACAATTGTGAGATAGGCGTTAAGCCGTTAACGATAGAAAAAAACGCTATTTTATAAAAGATAATAATAAAATAAAGCTAATTGCACGTAAATGTAGCTTACTTGTGATCTTGTATAGTTCTGTGTATTCATTCTTTTTTAGATCGTTGTAGCATACTTTTAAATCTTTTTGATGTATCGTGTGACTAATTGTGTGTAATATTTGACTGATTTATCCTTCGCTCAGTTTAAATAGGAGTGTGTAAATTGAAGGTAAATAGTCAAACAATATACAAAACTGGTCACACGATACATCAAAAACACCGAATTTAAAAGCATATTGCGTACAAAGAACAAAATAAACGGCTACACGAAAATACACAAAATGACAAGTCATATACGTTTTCGTAAGCCCATTAAAATAAGAATTTAAAACACTAGGGGTGTTTGTTTAAGCTTGTATGTTAGGATTAATAGCTTATTTGATTTCGGCTTATATTTCATAAACCTCAATTTCTGGCTTATTTTGAGACTTACGGGTTTATATAAGTTTATCGTATCATAATAAACTTATATAAGTCCATAAGTTTCAAAATAATCCGGAAAATTGAGGCTTATGAAATATAAGCCGAAACACAAATAAGCTCGTAAGGAACATATAAGCTTAAACAAACACCTCCAAATTGTAACAGATTTACAAATCACAAATACCTCCAATAACGACCATACAATCATCATCTTCTTCCCATGGCTGTACCATCACCCCTTCCCGCCATTTCCAACACCTTCAAACCTTTCATCCAAACCCCAAAACCAACTCGAACCCGAACCCGAAACCTAACCACTCATTCCTCCCTCACATCACAACCTCAATCACTCTCCTCAGCCAAAACCAACCTCCTCAACTTAATCTCAGACCAAAACCGAGGCCTTAAAACCCAAGACGACCCCAAACGCCTTGCGGAAATCGGCGTAGCTATCGAATCCATCGCGTTAATGAACCGTGACCAGGTTACTACGAATAGTTTACTTTCTGGTACTTGGAGGTTGCTCTGGACTACTGAGAAGGAGCAGCTGTTTATTATTAAGAATGCTGATTTTTTCGGGACGGAAGCTGGAGATGTTTTGCAAGTTATCGACGTCGAAAATAAGAGTTTGAATAATGTGATCACTTTTCCTCCTGATGGTGTGTTTTTTGTGAGAAGTGGTATTGAGATTGCTTCTGATCAACGGGTTAATTTTAGGTATGTATACATATGTTGTTTTCGTTTATTTGCCTATGTCATGTGGACGCGTTATAAGCTGGAGTTTTTGTGCAATAATAAGCTCTTTGAAGTATGTGTTATAATTTGAAAATTTGTACAAGTCCTATGAAGTGTGACTAAGCTAATAAGGTTACGCATATGAGCTTACATTGAGGGTGGGGGTGTTGGTTAGCTATTTTATGTGGCTTATGAGCTTATTTATCATAAGACGTAAGCTGCTTATTGAAAATAAGCTTGAACCCTCAAAATAAGATTAGATAAGCATCCCCTTAAACAGGCTTGTAAAGTAGATAAGAACCACCTAATCGTGCTCGTATGGTTGCATTTTGCCTAATAGTTGTTGTAGAGATAGAATAATGTGGAGGTTTGCGTTGTAACATTACCGACAACAAAATATCATAGTTATTTAGGATTTTTTGAAAACTATAGGACTTTAATGTGGATTTTGAATTTGAAAGTACTTTTGAATGAAGGAATAACAGTGTAAATTTCAGGCGAATTGATTTTGCATTGTGTTGTGTTTCGCTTTTGTTACTAGATAAAATATACTTTCAAAAACATGTGGTATTACAAGTGAAAAAAATGCTGACATTGAAATTCTTACACAGTTCATATCAAATCTGAATCTAAACTAAATACGCTTTGACCATAAAGTCAATGATGTACTACTCTTGAGAGCTGAAATGTTTCTCAGTAGGATGTAAGCTTAAGGTTATACATGGTTTTCTTGTAGGTTTACAAGTGCGGTTTTACGTGGGAAAGATTGGGAGTTTCCGCTGCCACCATTTGGTAAAGGATGGTGAGTTTTATAATCTCTTATTGAAGTTGCTCGTGATCCTATTACATATGCATTTTGGTAACCAACTGTTGTGTTTGTGCTTTTATTCCACTTGTTGAACAACATTGCAAGGTGCTAACCCATGCTTAACCATGGGTTATGTTATGATCGATATTAAATTACCATAAAAGTCATCACAGTTAGATTTCTGTATACGATATCCCCTTAATAGTTTTGGTTCTGGCAAATCTAAAGTTTTCGAATTGTCTATTATCATTTATACAACTAACCTGATGGTATTGATTTAGATTCAGATATCCAGTATACAATGTGTCAAGTCCAATGTTACTATTTTCTTAGAAGGATTAATTCCTAATGACATAATTTATATGGCTTCTATTACTAATTCACCACCACAAGAACCTCAATCGGGAGACATCTAATGAAGATATTTATTACACATTTTTTTAAATGCATGACAATTTAGAACATGAAATGTGACTATAGATAGTCTGAAAAAAGTCAGTATTTCTTTCTTGGCAATTGTAGCGAGGACCTCAATTTGGCTAGATGTTTGATAGGAGATTTAATTTTTACGTGTCTTTTCATGATTAAAGGTGAAGTCATATGTTTTTGTAGGTTTGAGTCTGTGTACCTTGATGAAGAGATACGGGTCGTAAAGGATATAAGAGGGGATTATCTAGTTGTTGACCGTGCCCCGTATTCTTGGACAGAATAAAAGGTTGGAGTACATTTTTACTCATACCCAACAATGGCATTTTCCATCCCAATAGATAGACACATGTTCACAGAAGTCAGAAAAACAAACTACTTTCTGAATCAATATTTTTAAGTTATGTCTTTATAAACATAACACGACAAGCTCCTTTTTGCGGCATCCATTCTAAAAACTAGTGTAGCTCGACCATTTTCACACAAAACTTAACGAATTCATTTCAATTTGCAGACTAGCCTGTTTGACTTCAAAAGTCAAACTATACATCTTTCTTTTGGTTAGTTCATAAGATATGCGCTGACTATTTTATCCTGGATCAGGTTTGATTCAATCTACTTGGATAACGATATTCGAATTGCTAAAGATATACGTGGAGACTACTTGGTTGTTGATCGTGCTCCTTACCAATGGAAAGAATGAGGGCAGCGAGATAACTGAAAACTTAGTCCTACGTATAACAATAATTGTTCTTTAAAATGATTTTTTGTATCCATTTTTCTTTTGCATTCAGGTAGTCTATCTCGAGGTCTTACTTTAAGTTGTACCTCCATAGAGTGAAATTTTGTTGGTTATAGGACCGTTCATGTTCTTGCTAGGCTGTTACCAAAATTCGGTTCTTGTAGATTCTATGTATATAAATTATATGTGTAACAGTATTGAAAACATTTTATCTTGTGTTTAGTAACTTTTTTAGTTAAATAGTTCAATGTTTGGCTATATGTGCACACGTATCTTCATATTATTTCTTTGTTTCTCAAAACTTTCTCCAAATCATGTTACAAATCTGACGTGCCTTGGATCAAAACCAAAATTAAGAATCGGTTTCGTAAATTGTATAAGATTAATTTAAATTGTATAAAGATTGCGAATGCCTACCCTATCCTTGATCGATAAAGGCATGGCCTAGTAAAGATAGTTCGAATCCTTGCGCAATAATATTGTCAATGACTTTTTTGTATCACATCTATTAAAAGAGTGACTGTAAATAGTTCAAATCTAAAAATGAAGTAAACATATCGACCCATGTTCTAACTCTATCAATGATCCATGTTCTCATCACCTTTAAGGCTTGATAGATGCCAAACGAATGGCTCAAAGCCTCAAACTTTATGTCATATATGCTTCTATAAATCAAATACATATTTGCGTTTTAGGTTAAAACCATCTAATTGCATTAAACTTTTTCAAAAATATTTACTTTTCAGTATGGATCCAATAAAATATCACAATATTTATCAAACTTTCAAATTTTAGTTCAATATCATACTTTTGCTTACGTGTCGTGACCGGCAACCGGCTATACCGATTAAATTGATTACGTGATTTTTTTTTCTTAGTTAATCACGTGTAGGTAACTCAAAGTCTCAAAACACACACTCATAAATGTTCAGTTATGAGTTTTCAGCTAACTCAAAACAACACTCATCCCCAAAATAAACACACACGTACCCTAATCCGAATAACCCAAAACTGATCGCAAATTCAGTTAATTTTCTTAAAGATTGCTAAAGGTAAGTGTTTTAATTATCTTATTCATCTATTTGATGAATTCAATTTCATGTTTTTGGTGTTATTATCCATAACCCTAAAACGCTACTGTTAACCCGTTATTATTATTATTATTATTATTATTATTATTATTATTATTATTATTATTATTATTATTATTATTATTATTATTATTATTATTATTTCATCAAAATACAAAATGGATAGCCTAACTTCTACATTTTATCATGATGGGCGTTTTGTGGGGCCTCATATAGAATATGTTGAGGGTAGCTCTGCAACAATCAAAGATGTGGAGATTGATTACATGACATACGATAAGTTATTTGATTTTATCAGGTATTCTACTAAATTTCCTCCCGTTGGTCTATTTTATTGTAACCCTAAAAGTGACTTAAGTGATGGAATTAGGGAGAAAAAATGATCAACAATTAAGTGACTTTGTAGCAGTAGGTCTAGAAAATGATGGGGAAATCGTCTTGCAGAGTTGGTCAAAGTTGTAGACTTTTGAAGAACCAAGGGCAAGAATATATTTGCAGTCATATAAGGTGGGAAATTGACCCATGTTATTATTATATGAAGAATAATGTGAAGACATGTTTCAATTTGAGTTTTAACTTATGTAATTTGGGGGTTTAAAATGTTAGGGTTCCTGGTAAAATAACATTCAATTTGGGGAAGAACACATATACTCCCTCCGTCCCATATTTATAGTCCACATTTCTTTTTCGGGTTGTCCCAAAATAATTGTCCACTTTCCTTATTAAGTAAAAACTAGAGAATATAGTGGAAGAATATTCCATTTTAGTGGTTGAAAATTAAAGTGCCCCCGCTTTTATTAAACTTTGTGATTTCTCTCTCATGACAATAATTTTGGGATGGAGGGAGTATAATATAAGGAATTTGACGTGGATCTCAACGGTACAAATTCATGACGTGACTTGTACATTTGTGAGTTGATGTGGATTTTGGATGTAAAAAAAAAGGTTGTTGATATCAACCCAAAACCAACAAAGTTTGATGGGTATTGTGGTATTTTATTAGGTTCATGTCTGATAAGTGAATATTTGTGAAAGTTCCTTGCTATTAGATTGCTTTAACCAATTTAGATTCCACAAAATGAACTATTTAAGAGCATTACCAAAAAGGGTAATCAACCATTACTCAACAAAATGGGGTTATGACTTATGACATTGCATTCTTTAGTATTCCTATTATCTTTGTCATTGCCATTTCTTGATTTGAATCAAGCGTCCCCTTAAGTTTTGATTCCAAATCAAACTACAAACCATCTTACGAAAACAATATGAACCAAGAACTGAACAGAATATCGTACCAAGAACTGAACACAATATGAACCAAGAACTGAATAGAATATCGGTTTTGTAACAACTATATAAGTTAAGAAACAAACCAAATATAGCATCAAACTGAAATATACAAACCATGCTACTGTGTTTACCCCACCCCACCAAATTTGGGGTCACCCTGATGTTGAAGTGAATTACACTTGTCTCAATGTCTCTTTTTTTTTTCTGAATAGTGGTTGAACTGGGCCCCTATTTTGGATTTGGGCTCTTTGCAACTTTAATAATTTTCCACTAGTTTTTTAATTCCATAAAGAAACGTACCATGGGCTTTTACTCCTCATAGTCCTGACCTTGTGGGCCCAGTGAAAGCCGTATGTGAAAGGAAGGAAACTCCTAAAAATTTAATTTGAAATCACTTACGACTAGTATCTATGTCTCTACTCTCTACTCTTTATAATGTATTTGAAAGACGAAAATTCGCGCAAAATAACAGTGTATAGCGGCTAATAATTATACTTGTAAATTTGTGGTTATGGTGTGATTCTGGCGTGGTTTTAATGCAACACTTATGAGGTTCAATTTGTGGTAATTGTGAGAAAATAGTTTATGCGTTATAAATAAAAAATAATAAAAGTTTGAGAGTTAAACAATATATAAAATGAGAAAAATTCAATTGCATACCCTTATTTTGGTGCATATCAAGGGACAAATTCCCCCCATTCATCTAGTTTGATCTAATGGTGGGATTAACCTAAGATTAAATAGGAAACATAAGTCCATGTTTTTTTCCCCTTTTTTTCTTTTTCTTTATGCCTTTTTTTGTTACTATTTTTTTCTTTTTTTTTTTCCTTCTTTTGCTCTTTTCACGTAGGTTTTTTTTTTTTTTTTTTTTTTTTTTTTTTTTTTTTTTTTTTTTTCACGTAGGTTTTCTTTTTTTCTTTTTTCTTTTTTTTTTTTTCTTTCTTTCTTTTTTGTTGCTCTTTTAATTCACGTATTTTTTCTTTTTTTTTTTGCCACTTTTCTTTTAGCCCATCTTTTTAAGTTACTTTTTTTTAAGTTCACATTTATTTTTGTTTTCATATGTTTTTTTACTGTTTTCGTCCGTTTTCATACCTTTTTGTCTGTTTTCGCCCGTTTTCATACGTTTTCGTCTGTTTTCTTACGTTTTCGTCAGTTTTCATACATGTTGTTCATTTTCTCTATTTTCTTATGTTTTCGCCCATTTTTGTACGTTTTCGTCTGTTTTCTTACGTTTTCGTTTGTTTTTATACATTTTTGTCCGTTTTCATACGTTTTCGTTCGTTTTAATACGTTTTCATCAGCTTTAGACGTGTTTTTACGCTTTCATACATTTTTATCGGTTTTATACATATTCATTCGTTTTTGTACATTTTCATTCGTTTTCGTCCTATTTTTCATACGTTTTCTTCCTTTTTCATATGTGATTTTACGCTTTCATATGTTTTCGTCCGTTTACATACGTTTTCATCTGTTTTCAAATATTTTCGTTCGTTTTTATACTTTTTCATACATTTTCATACGTATTCGTCCGTTTTCTTATGATTCTGAATATGACAAGTGATATTCAAAATATCACTTGTGATTTTCTTATGTTTTTGTCCGTTTTCATACCTACTCGTCCGTTTTCTTACGTCTTCGTCCATTTTCTTACATTTTTTGAAATCACAAGTGCTTTCTGAATATCACAGGTGATATTCTGAGTACCACTTGTGATACTCTGAGTATCACTTGTGATACTCTGAGTATCACAGAGTATCACTTGTGATTTTCTTATCTTTTCGTCCGTTTTCATACGTATTCATCCATTTTTTTTTTACGTTTTTGTTTCCTTTCTTACATTTTTTAAAATCACAAGTGATTTCTGAATATCACAGGTGATATTCAATGATATCCTGAGTATCACTTGTGATACTCTGAGTATCACTTGTGATTTTCTTATGTTTTCGTCCGTTTTCATACGTATTCATCCATTTTTTTTACGTTTTCGTTTCTTTTCTTTCATTTTTTAAAATCACAAGTGATTTCAGAATATCACAGGTGATATTCAGTGATATCCTGATTCCTGAGTATCACTTGTGATACTCTGAGTATCACAGAGTATCACTTGTGAGTATCACTCTGAGTATCACTTGTGATACTCTGAGTATCACTTGTGATTTTCTTATGTTTTTGTCCGTTTTCATACGTACTCGTCCGTTTTCCTACGTTTTCGTCCATTTTTCTTACATTTTTTAAAAGCACAAGTGATTTCTGAATATCACAGGTGATATTCAGTGATATCCTGAGTATCACTTGTGATACTTTGAGTATCACTTGTGATGCTCTGAATATCACAGAGTATCACTTGTGATACTCTGAGTATCACTTGTGATACTCTAAGTATAACTTGTGAGTATCACTCTGAGTATCACTTGTGATTTTCTTATGTTTTTCTAAATACTCTGTGTATTTAGAAACATATGAAAATGTCTAAAAATGGCAAAAAAATATTTAAAAACGGACAAAAACGAATGAAAATGTATGAAAACGGAAGAAAATGTATGAAAGTGTAAAAACATGTATGAAAAGGACAAAAACGTTTGAAAACTAGACGAAAACGGATGAAAATGTATGAAAACGAACGAAAACGATTGAATATGTGTGAAAACAGACGAAAACGTATATAAGCATAAAAAAAGGTCTGAAAACGGACGAATAAATTTGAAAAATGGACGAAAACGAAAGAAAACGAACGAAAACGTATGAAAACGGATGAAAACGTATGAAAACGAACGAAATTGTCAGAAAACATATGAAAATGTATGAAAACATACGTGAACGGGTGAAAATATAAGAAAGCGGACGAAAACGTACGAAAACGGGCGAAAACGTAAGAAAACGGGCGAAAATATATGAAAACGGGTGAAAACGTAAAAAAACAGACAAAAA
>LBNU01020443.1:0-26877 GCA_014162995.1 Artemisia annua | reverse complement strand
AAGTGATGTTTTTAACATAACGTTTTAATTTTGTATTCACAATGTGAGACGAAAATAAATTTGTCCTATTTGTGAGAGATTTTTGCAAGAGTTTGACATGGAGTGTTTTAGTAAACATGTTAATAGTTAATAAGGATGCAATTCCTAACTATGGGAAACATGATTAGTTTTGTAAAACACCTAAGTTTCTACTCTTATTGCTCAAATTAATGCATAAACCCAAGTTTTGTTTTTGTGCAAGAAATAGAATTCCTAGACTCAGATCAGGAATGCAATTATGTTTAGAACACTTACAATGATGAAATGTGAGTGATGAGGGAGCTTGGAACACAAAATTTTCGTACGTGAAGGTGAGTGAATAGTAGTTGGGTTGAAGTGGTAGTGAAATATGGGTGTTTGGTTGAATATAAACTACCAAAAGATTCTGTAGACCCACGGAACCCGCGGAACCCTAGGGAAGGTTCCTCCCGTATACCCCGAAGGTTCCGCCGGGTCTGCTGATTAAAGGGCTCTATGGTTTGTTTTGTCTAATGTTTAGACTTATAAGGCAAGTTCCATAAGTCCTAATCCTAACCTAAGGAGGTTAAAGGGTTCTCGTTTGAGAGGTTTTGTGAGGATGTCGGCTATGTTGTCTTCGGAAGAGACTTTCTCGATTGAGATATTTCCTTTTTGAACGTTGTCACGAAGGAAATGATGACGGATTTCAATGTGTTTGGTACGAGAGTGTTGAACGGGGTTTTTGCTAAGGTCAATGGCTCCTTTGTTGTCACAAAGAATGGTGATCCCGTTGAGTAGAATTCCGTAGTCGACAAGAGCTTGCTTCATCCAAAGAGCTTGTTGACATGCTTTTCCGGCCGACACATATTCGGCTTCCGTTGTCGAAATAGCGAGAGACGTTTGTTTCTTGGAAAACCATGAGGTGAGACAATGTCCAACAAAAGTACAAGTACCACTTGTGCTTTTTCTATCAACATAGTCACCGGCATGATCCGAATCGGCATACACTATGGTGTCTACACCCGTTCTCTTGGGATACCATAATCCTAAATGTGTAGTGCCCTTGATGTATCTAAAGATCCGTTTAACGGCTTCAAGATGAATGGTTTTAGGATCTTCTTGAAAACGAGCACATAGACAAACACTAAACATAATGTCGGGTCTACTAGCCGTTAGGTAAAGTAGACTTCCGATCATACCCCTATATTTAGTGCTATCTACGGATTCACTTTCCTCATCCTTGACGAGTTTAGTTTCCGTGGACATGGGTGTTTTGATTGGTTTAGAATCTTCTAATCCAAATTTCCTAAGCATGTCCCTAATGTACTTAGATTGGTTAAAGAAGATACCATCTTCTAGTTGTTTGATTTGGAGTCCTAGGAAAAAGTTGAGTTCTCCCATCATACTCATTTCAAACTCATCATGCATGATTTTCGAGAAATCATCGCATAGATCTTGACAAGTTGATCCGAATATAATGTCATCAACATAGATTTGGACTATGATAATATGGGAATCTTTCTTCTTGGTGAAGAGAGTATTATCAACTAAGCCCATGGTGTACTTATGGTCAACTAAGAAAGTTTTAAGTCGATCATACCATGCTTTTGGAGCTTGCTTAAGTCCGTATAAAGCCTTTTTAAGTTTGAAAACGTGGTTAGGTTTTTCAAAATCAACGAAGCCCGGTGGTTGAGCGACGTACACTTCTTCATTAATGACCCCATTTAAGAATGCACTTTTGACGTCCATTTGAAAAAGTTTAAAGTTATGTGCACACGCATATGCAAGTAAGATTCTAATTGACTCGAGCCTAGCTACCGGAGCAAAAGTTTCATCGTAGTCAATACCTTCTTGTTGATTATATCCTTGTGCTACTAGCCTAGCTTTGTTTCTAGACACAACACCATTTTCATCCATTTTGTTACGAAAGACCCATTTTGTTCCAATTATTGTTTGACTCCTAGGAGGAGGAACTAATGTCCAAACGTCGTTTCTAACAAATTGGTTTAATTCTTCTTGCATAGCAATTATCCATGACTCATCTTTTATGGCTTCGTTAATGTTTTTAGGTTCAATGGTTGACACGAAACAAAAGTCATTACTTTCATTTTGGGCTTTAGACCTTAATGTTCTCTCATTGATTTTTCCTATGACATTGTCTAATGGGTGGCTTTTAGACTCTTTGACATTAACGATTTGTTTGTTTGGTGATTCTTCTTCCTTGTCATTTTCTATGGTGACTTGGTTGTCCATAGCTTGACTTTCAACTAAGTCATCATCTACCAAAGGTGATGTCTTAGAGGGAGGTGGACTCTCGTCGAATGTTATGTTCAACGATTCCTCGACTCTTAGGGTTTCTTTATTCAAAACGATGTATGCTTTACTAGTTTGTGAATATCCAAGAAACACACCCTCATAAGACTTTGGGTCAAATTTGGTGAGATAATCCTTGGTGTTAAGAATGAAGCATTTACTCCCAAACACTCTAAAATATCCTAAAGTAGGCTTTCTTCCTTTATAAAGTTCATAAGGAGTTTTATTTAAGAAAGGTCTAATTAGGACTCGGTTTAAAATGTAGGTTGATGTGTCGACGGCATTACACCAAAACTTTTGTGGTATGTTTTGTTCGTTAAGCATTGTTCTACTCATCTCTTGCAATGTCCGGTTTTTACGTTCTACTACACCATTAGATTGAGGAGTACGTGGAGCCGAAAAGTTATGAGTTATGCCATTTTTATCACAAAAGTTACCGAATTGAAATTCATTATCAAATTCACGACCGTGATCCGTTCTAATAGACACAATATTAGACCCTAATTGATTTTGAATTTTCTTACTTCGAATCTCAAATTTATCAAAAGCTTCATTTTTACTTTTCAAAAATTTTGTCCAAGTATATCTCGAATAATCATCCACTATAACCAAAGTGTAGAAGTTACCCCCATAACTTTGTATAGCGAATGGACCAAACAAATCCATATGTAAAAGTTCTAGACACCTAGATGTAGAGACCATGTTTTTAGCCTTATGGCTATTATGGACTTGTTTACCGACTTTGCAAGCATCACAAAAGTGTTGATCGAATTTCAACTTAGGTAGGTCTCGAACTAAGTCTTTGGAGGAGAGGTTTTGAAATAGTCTCATGTTAGCATGTCCTAAACGTCTATGCCATAAAGTTGAAGATTCATGTAATGAAGCAAGTTTGTCTCTAGATGTTTGATCTAACTTCATGACATACACATTGTTCTTAAGGACACCTTTGGCTATGGTTATACCGTCTTTAAGTATTTTACTTCCGTTTTCACTAAAAAGGACGTTATACTTGTTACGGCAAAGTTGACTAATACTAAGAAGATTAAAGCCTAAGTTATCTACATGAGCTACATCATCTATAGTAAGTGAGTCATGAGAGATCGTACCTTTTCCGATGATTTTGCTCTTAGCTTTACTACCAAACGTGACATTACCTCCATCACATTTTTGATATGTTGAGAAGAGGCTTTTATTACCCGTCATGTGCCTTGAACATCCGCTATCTTTGATCCATTCATCCGGTTCCAAAGATACTTTGAGGCACACCTATTTTATGAAAAACACTCAAACATTTGGTCCCCATTTTCTCATGGGTCCATTTTGGTTAAACATACCGTTAACTTGTCCAAAGTATGAAAATGGAGCATATGGGTTCCATGACATATAGTTTGGAATTTGGTAATGTCTAGGAGTGTTATGGTTCCAAATATGTTGGTAGTTTGGTTGTGGGTAGTAGTTACTCTTAGGAAAGGGGCGTTTGGGAAAAGGTGTTTTAGGTCTCGGTTGAACGGTTTTTGCTCTAAACTCATTGTTACCAAGTCCTACTCCCATTTTAACAGCAGGTTTAGTTTCACTCTTACGTGTGACTTTGACAAATTTTGAACGATTAGATGTTGAAACTAAATTTCTTGCAGCAGGTCTGGCGGAACCCTGAGCATCAACGGGCGGAACCTTCTTGAGGGTTCCGCCGGTTCCGCGCCCTGCCAAGAATGTTTTGGTTGTTTCTTGTGATTTCTTGTTTGATTTTACTTGACTTTTAGAGGTTTCTTCCTTCGTAAAACCTAGTCCCGTTTTATCAAATGGTGATTTTTGGATTTTCATTATCTCATCCGCACAAGAAATGCTTTTATCAAACTTTTTAAACTTTGTGGTTTGTTTGATTAGATCTTCTTGAGTAACTTTTAGCTTCTCAATTTCGAGTTTAAACTCCTCACAAGATTTACATGATGTGTTAACATCTTTACTCTTTTCTAACCTCTTAGCTTTTTCTTTTAATTCATAAACTTCATTTTCTAAAAACTCCTTTTTAGTTTTCAAAAATTTGTTCTTGTCTATGATTTTTAAGCTAAGTTCACAAAGTTTGTTATATTGGTTTTGTAAGGTGTCATCATCTATAGAGGAATAAGATGAGTCGGAAAGTACCTCATTTGAGTTATGAGCCATGAGCGCAATGTCGCCGTTCTTTGACTCATCATCGTCCTCTTCATAGTCACTCCAAGCACCGCTTACGAAGGCTTGTTGTGACTTGCTTTTGGGCGGTTTAGGACATTCTCCTATGAGATGACTTGTTTCACCACACCTAAAGCATTTTCTTTCAACCTTTCCTTTCTTATCATCACGGTCTTTCCGAAAGGTTTTCTTATCATCTTTAGGTTGCCTTACAAACTTTCCACGTCTCCGAAAGAACTTCTTGAAGTCTCTAACGGCCATGGCATATTCTTCATCGTCACTATCCGAGCTAGATTCATCATCATCACTTGATTGAACTCTAGCCTTCAAGGCGATGGACTTCACTTTTTCTTTGTTGCCTTTAACTATTTCGGAATCTTTTTCCATTATCATCTCATGAACTTTGAGGTTTCCAATTAGCTCATCAAGTGACATGCTTGAAAGATCCTTTGATTCTTCAATTGCCGTCACTTTTGCTCTCCACTTTGGATGGAGTGCTCTAAGAAATTTCCTGACAAAATTCTTGCTACAAAAAGATTCGTCAAGTGCTTTAAGTGAAGTAATAATAGTGTTAAACCTAGCAAATGCAATATCAATAGTCTCATTTTCGGGAATAACAAATTGTTCATATTGTTGAATTAAAAGATCAATTTTGTTATCCTTAACTTGTGAGTTTCCTTGATGAGTGACTATTAAAGATTGCCAAATGTCTTTGGCGGTTTTACACATAAAAATCCTTTCGTACTCTTTCTTTGGTAAAGCGTTATAAAGCATCATTTTAGCTTCATTATTTTTACAAATCAATTTCTTTTGATCTTCATCTTTAATGTTTGAAACTACATTATCACCATCAACAATGATAAACCACAAATCTATATCTTTAGATTTCACGTAAGTTTCAAATCGGTTTTTCCAATAAATAAAACCGTTTGCTTCAAAAAGTGGTGGTCTTTGCATAGATTGCCCTTCTTTGTAATTTTCAAAATCCATGGATCGTTTCAAGTTTTAAAACACAATATATTTTAAAATCTTGAGTAACGTAGCTCTTGATGCCAATTGTGGAAAACTAGAAGGGGGGTTGAATAGTTTACCTCTTTTTAGCGTTGATTATCTTTTAAAATCTTATTGAAACTTTCGTGTAAACAAAGATTTAGTTTTGAAGATATATCAAACATAATATAAATATATGCAAAGATAAAGAGAGAACAATCAAACCACAATACGATAGTTTATCGTGGTTCGGCTACAAGGACCTCTTTTGTCCTTGCCCTACGTCCACGCCCCGAGTATCCAACTCGAGAGTTTCAAGCACTATCAACAAGCTCCTTTATCCGGCGGAGAAAACCTTGCACGTCGCTTATACACGTTTTCCGACACTAAGCTAAATGTCGAGTTCTTTACCAAGGGTACAACCACTCCCGATACACTTTGTATTTTAAGGCACAAATACTAACCGATCACAACTATAACACACAATGAATATGAAGTATAGACTTAAAGAAATCTACACAATGCTTTAGTTATCAAGACTTGCAACTTCTTGTTGGAAGCTTGAAACTAGAAATGAGTTAGTGAACTTCTTTGCTACAATAAGAAACTTCACAACAATGAAATGGTTAAGGGTTAGATGAATGATAATCTGAATGTGTGTGAAAAAATGATGAGAAGTGATAGAAGAAAAATACTAGCAAATGGTTTGGTATTTATAGGCAAAGTTCTTTTTGTCCTGGCGGAACCCGTGGAACCCTCACAAGGGTTCCGCCCGTGTATCCCCAGGGTTCCGCCAGATTTGACAGATTGAACCTTTGCCATAAGTTCCAAACCAACCTAAGTTACATCAACTTATTACATGTCATAAACATAACTTGTAGAATAAGGCTTATGGATAGTCAAACACACAACCTAGCCATAAGTATGAAGTGACTTATGAATGCCATAATACCATGATGTGATGTAACATAATTATGGCATGTAAAACAAAGACAACTTAATGTGTACAACCAAACAAGGTCACATCAAGTTAATGCTAGCCAAACACAACTTTGTGTAAGAAAAACTTATGGTTAGTCAAACACACAATGTTTCCTTAATTGCAAAATGACAACTTACCATAAATGGGATGTGACATTTCTAGTTAAAGAAATATGAAAATGTTGTATTGTATATGAAAATGTGAAATGTAAAATGTAGCAAAAGTATGATTATGCAAGACTTTAAACTAGAATTATGTTTTACCAAAAACTAAAGTTTAGACTTTGTCGTTAACAAAACTTAGCAATGATCGTAAAATATAAATAACGTTTTTAGGCGATATTTGTATTAACACTGTAAGTACCGGATGTTTTATTGCTAACTGTTTCATTTCAGGTACAACAACCATCCTGAACACCGGCTTCCACATGCTCATACTTACATCTCAGAAAGCTCTCATGAAAGATCGAAGCAACATGAATGCCAAAGGTAGATTCCATGCCAAAAGAATCTACAAAGTGATAAAGACAAACGATCTTAAGTGCAACACACCGTCTAAAGCAGGATTCTACGTCAACATAAAGAATCTCCACTCATGAAATGAGAGCTCCTTACTTGTGAAAGTTTCAACCGTCAAAGATGTATGAGCATGTCGGAATGATGCAGATCCACTGGAGTCAAAGAATGTGACGAATGGCAAATTGCCACATCAGATTGATCACTATCTCATCAACGACAAAGAACAATGAACACCCATTCTATCTGGGGAGATTGTTAAGAACTAAGAACGATGAATCATTTCTACATAATCATTTTTGAAGGCGTCCAAAGCTATGAATGCTACAACTAAAGTGAAAAGACAGAAGACGTCAAGCAACCTCAAATGACCGTGACTAACATCACTTCTTCAACAACCGATCCTTAGGGGGAGATTGTTAGAACCTAAGTTTATCTACATTTTATCAAGTCTCGGTTATTTCATCATTTGTAATAGGTTGCTATGTTTATCTACGTTATTTAAGAGAGTCATGTAAACATGATAAGAGTCCAAACGTGTCCAATGGGCTCCAAGCCCATTCGTCTAGTAAAGGAAGGAGAGAGGGAGGGTTGCCCTAGCTCCTCTCCTATAAATAGGACCTCATGTATTCATTCTCTCTTGTTGGTTATTTCAATAACATAGTGAAACTCTTGCACTTTTATTCTTCATATTTGATCTAATCAACCAAACTCTATTTCTCATCTCATTTCTACCAAATCTATACATGTGTTTACAATATGGTGACCTAACATACTGTAATAATCCCGATTAGTAAATATAAGTTATTAGAACAATCATAAACATGATAATATAGCAAGGAGTCATATGAAAAGTAATATCTCTACCAAATGTTTGGAAATGCGTAGGCACGGAGGGCATAAGGTGATATTTTGTAAAAATGGTCCGTTTTAAAAGCATGGTTATAGTCCAGTGTTCAAAACATCTGGTTCTCTATAATCGTGGCTCTGAATACCAATCTGTAACACCCCCAAAAGTTGTCAATAACAGCGGAAGACTTAATAATGATAGTGGAAGACTTTTGGGGTATTACTTCAAAGATCTTTGGCACAATCATAGAAAATGACACAAAAGTGAAGTTTTAAAGTTAAATTTATTCAAAATACCAAGTATTCAAGATACAAAGATGTTTCATAGTTTTAAACAACAAGTTCATTTGAAATGTATCAAAACATTTATTTAAGCCCGTGCCGGGTTACATGCCCACTCCGTGCCTTCAAGATCCTTCATGTTTAATTCCTGAGATAAACATGCTAAAAGTCAACATAAAGTTGAGTGATATTCATATGTTTGAAAATTAAACAGTTGAACACAAGATATAGTCATTTATTGCAAATGCATGCAATCAAACAAGTTGAAAACAGTTCATATCCGTTATTGCATTAAGCTCATGACACGCAACGATTTGACAGCAAATCATATTTAATAATATGACACAACATAATAATATGCCCCCAAGATAGGTTTTTGTCAGTTACCTATGTCATCAAAATAATGTGCATTTGGTGGTTTTCTCCAACGACCAAATGGGGATTGTCAATCCCTAATAGATCTATTCACAATTATTTACGTTCACTCAGTAAGTGATTAAGGTTCATGATCGAGGGACTTTCGACAATAGCTACTTAAGCAATAACAATGGTCAGCAGGTATATCAATATCAAATAAAAGACTTGTGTTCGGTTTTAAGCATGTATCTCCCCACATAAAACAGTTAAAAGTGGGCTATGAACTCACCTTAGTAGTACAGTAGATGTAGCGGTATCGTAAATTCAACGATGCTAGGCAACGGCTTCACACACAACCTAAAATATAATGCAAGTTTCAGTTGATAGTCTAAGTCCGGTTTTATCGCGAATATTAGTCATTTTAGTCATGAACAAAACTCGTGTTTGTTTAAATGCTTAAAGTTCAAAATAAAGTTATATGTATATATAACTTGTACGTACAATGATCGATGATCGATGGAAAGTCACCATAAATAAGTCATAGTTTGTAGACGATAAGTTACGATGAAAGTTCAAAAGAATAACGAATAACGTAACGTCGTTATCGTTAAAAATTTAATTATAGTCGCGAATTATATCACGTATGTATAAGTTACACTTATCAAGTTTTCAGATTAAATACACTTACATTAATATATAAAACATTAATATTATTTTTATAAAATAATATTATAGAAAATCCTTTAATTTTTACCATAGTTACATTTTTAACCCTAACGATATAAACTTTACACCGTTAGTCCAAAGTTAACGATTTTTACAATTTAAGTCCAAATAGTATCAACATTTACATTTATTAACTCCATGTTTTATATTTAACATTTTCTAAATCATAAAAACAGTTTTGACAGTTTTTACCCATAGTTTGCAAATTTGGCAGTTTTAGTCCCTCGGCCAAGAAATTTTGCAAACTTAGTCCAAAAATCAACAAACTTAAAATTTAACATTTTGACTTTTTTCTATAAGCTCAGTATACTTAGATAAGCTTAATTCAACAGCTTATTTTATTAAAATCACTTTTTACACCTAATGGGCCTTAACGAGCTAAAAATAAGGCCCATTAACGTTTTATGATCCATTGGGCTTACGGGAATTTTGGGCCTGGACTTGGGTTCATTTTTAGAGTGTAAAAATGTTATGAAATAGCTTATTAGGTCAGATTATCAAAAGTGCTTATTGGGCTTAAGTTAAGCCCATGTTAAGTTATTTAGTTTTATAAAAATCTGTTTTGGTTGCTACAAAAGGGGTCGGGAAAATAGGTTAAATGAGTTTATTAGGTCGAATAAAATGTTATTCCCAATTGTTTACCAAGTGGTTAACGAGGTCAAGTCATAAAATGGTATGGTCATGTGTCGAAATAAACATTTACGAGGCTAAAGTGTTTGGCAAATGTCATTTCTGAAAAACAGTTAGGACTTAGAAAAATATTCTAAGTCTTTAAACTAAATTCGAATGTGTCTTGTGGATTTCTAAATGCGTCAAAATAAATAAGTAAACGTTATTATTAGTTTCAAAACTTTGTGTCACTCAATTGTTAGCATGTCAAACATCTTATAGGTCGAATAATATGTGTATGTCACGTTTGATATTAACGAAATAATGAATCAAAGTAAACGTTCCAAATCTCAAAGTAATGAAAAGAAAATGGTAAAATGGTTCAAGTATTCTCACCTCACCTCCAAAGGGTGGGGTAAAATGGTACGTATGGATCAAGTTGGTACGAAGGTTGAATGTAGGACGGTTCACGACACACCAAGGTTCAAGACGAGCAACGAATGGTTCTCTTGACTTGCTTCTAACTCCTCGTACGCTAGCCAACTTCTTGTCCCAAAACCACTCGAACTAATCTAAATTTGTAATAGTGATGTGTTTTCGTGTGTGTTTACAACTGAGCTCGCAAGGGTGATTATATAGGCAATATATGAGTGTGAAAGCCAGTGTTGCAAAACAAGGCCTACAAGGCCGATTAATCGCCGATTAGGTGCTACAAGGTCACTAACCTTGCCGATTTGTGTAAATCGGTCAAACAACTCGGTCAACCGTGGTCAACGACGGTTAATGACGGTCAATGGTGGTCAAGCTTGTCCAAAACCTTCAAACCTTGCTAGAAATTCCCAAATCTCACCTTAAAATGGTTTAATAAGTTATACTTGTTGTTTATATCTATTTCAAGATGTCTTTTTAAGAAAAATCTTGCCAGTAATACCTAAAATTTGCCGGAAATACCTAAAACTTGTCGGAAATACAGAAAACTTGTCGAAAATACCAAACCGATTAATCACCGATTAATCCCGCCTAGACCGATTACAAGCTACAGGGGGGTCGACCGCCCGGCTACCGATTCAAGATTTTTGCAACCTGGGTGAAAGCAACTATGTTTACAAGGGGTTGAGGGATATGATCGAATATTTTTGCATGCTACCTCCTCTAGTGCCCAATCGAAATATCACAAGTAAGGGAATGTGTAAGACGTTTCCTGACATTCTCTGAACATTCCTGACAGCTTATGTGACGTTTAGGATTTGATTTGTGGTGATTGGGGAACATGGGAGGTGTGTAGAATACTTGTGCCACGTTTTTACAAAGTTTATCAAAGTGAGTTTTGATGTTTACTTTGGATAGAATTTGGGTAGTAAACGAGTGAGTCTTGTAACGAGTTTTATCATTTCTAATTCTATGCTAGGTGGTCAATTAGGTTGGGCAATAATATTCGTAGGTTGTTTGTCAGATTTGCGAGAAAACAAGCCCTTTTGTGGCCTTGGTCGCGACTGGAAACAAGAAAAGTAAGAAAGAAAAATAAAGGGGGCGCTGGGCCAGTTGGCCTGGTGGGCTGGTTTTTGTGGATCAGGCCCAAGTAACGAAAAGAAGAAAGAAAATAATTAAAATTTAGCTTGTTTAGCAGCAGTTTGGGTTTTGCGTGGCCCATTGGGTCACGGGGGCCCACATAGCAAGTTTCGTGAGTCGGGTTTCGGTCCAATAATATTTGTGAGAAATCTCGGGAATTTTCGTAGGTTCGGGAAATATATAAATAGTGTACGGATATTAAACGAAACGTATATTTATAAATATAAACGTTTTAAAATATATTCGCGATATTAGACTATCAAGGTTCGTGTGTAAGCATCGTTCCTAGGTAAATGGTCACTCATGAATGTCATAGTGATTCACTTAATACGTCATGCATAACAAAAAAAAATTTTATTACCCGCAAAAATGGCATTTATATATCGTAATATTTATTTATTCATATTTATTATTTACTAATCGTACGGGAAATTGCGAGAGGCTACACTACTTCACCTACTGCTACTGAGGTATGCTCTAAGTGTAATATCAAAAGGTACTTAATGATTATGTGTCTGAAAGAGATAAACATAATAAAGCTAGGACTGAAGTTCTTGGTTATCAATTAACTTCAGAGTCAATGGAAGCCAAAATAATAACACACGAAAACAATGAATGTAGGATCGTTGTAGCTCGAGGTTGTTTAGACCTCATATCATCTAGGACATACAATAACACTGATAATAACAATATGCAGCGGAATTAAACAAATCAAAGTTATTGCAACAAGGTTTTTCACCATCATCACCTCCAATTTTATTTGATCAGAATAAAACGTGTTACCTAATTGTAACAGGGATCTAAGACATCTCAGACCTTAGAGGTATCAAACAACTCTAGTCTAGGCATTTACAAGACATATGCCCTAGACACACACACACACACATTTGCTGCATTTTTACATTGTGGAAGACTTATAATAACCTGTACCTTGCCTCTCTTTATATAATAGAGAGTGCTAGGTTTACAAAGAGATAAGACCAAATAATATAAAATCGTTTCTACATAATAAGTTATTTCCTGTATCTTCATTCTTTGTAGCTTTCTCTCTTTGTCATCTTTAGTCCTTCTTGTTTCATTCTTTTATTTATTTTGTCACATCAAATCAAGAATCCCAACAATCTTCCCCTATTTGATGATGACAAAACAAAAAAGTCATGTACGAACTTCCCTAGACGAAGTAGAGAAGTTGAGATGTAGTCATCTCCCTGAATGAAACAAGTCTTGTCTTCCCCTTAAGCCATGCCATGCCACTCCAACATCTCTTCCCCTTTTTGTTATCAACAAATAGGGAACATATGAAATATGATCTTTACCACCACGAACCAATATCATACTTCCAATCCAAGCCTTCCAATGTTTTAAATTACCCTCCATGAAGCACAAAATGAATAATGAACTCAAAACAATAGAAAACTCCAACTAGCAGTAGAAATAGTGATCAATAGTAGCAAACATCAAACACTTCCCCTTGAGTGGTGCAAGAACATCAAATGATTAAAACACATAATAATATGCTTCCCCTGAAATCAATGTGTTAACCATCTTCATGATTCTTCAAATCTGCAGGCTCTATGTAATGATCACATATGAAGAAAACCAAATATAACAAACTTGATAAAGAAGTAGAATAACCTAAACTTGTGTCTTATGTCTTGTACTAACCACGTGACTCCAAACGTATACCAGAACAATGTATGTATAAGGAGACTGCAATCCCTTGACAATAATCACTGAGCACAATAACGTAACTCCTTCAAGTGTTTGTCAATTCTTCGTCACACCATTAAGCACGAACAAGTTATCTTTAAACGTTGTGGTCCGTTTAAGATATAATAAGAACACAAACTTGTGAAACTCAACTACAACATCAAGTATGTGATAATCCATCTTCTTCGTAACCAATTAATCAATAAGAACGAGCCTTTAATCTTTTAAGAACAAATAAACCAACTTCTTTCTTGTGTGTGTAAACCAAATAACCAACAACTTGTGTGTGTAAAACCATCTCCAAATCTGCCATAATCAAAACCATGTACTGTACCCACGCTACTAACCAATAAACGCAGCAACAACAATATATCTGAGCAGCAGAACTAAACGCAGCAGTAGTATCGAGCAGCAGTTTACTAAGGCTAGCAGCAGAGTGAATTTTGTAGCAGCAGAATGAAAATAATATCGAGCAGTAGAATAATTCAATGAACAGCAGTAGAATGAATAATAAGCATAGCAGTAGTAAATTCTCCACAAACATTAATACCAAATTAAACGAATGAGAATTAAAACCCTTTTTGTTACCATGACCACTGATCCACGTTATATCTTAAAAATATACGATCCATCAATCTACTGTCATCGTACCAATTATCATAACCAATTATGCGACAGATCCATGATGAGAATAACCAGTCATAATCTGCAACTTGATATATCCTCACAACAATTCTTGCAACCCCACACATATTAAATAATATAGATGATGCCAACACATTAATTAGTATGAGATAACTTTGTGGACCAATCAATTAATAAAGTCCATAATTAATATTTTACGAGGTTATGCAATTGACTTTCAAAAGACGCCAAAAAAGCAGCGACAATATCGACTTTAATAAATGGCTTCAGTAACAACCCCATAAACGATTTACTGAATTATCATGAAAACAAATCGATAATACCTTTGACAAAGCTGCTTCATCTTCGACAGTAAGAACCTTGTTTAATCCCATATATCACGAGCAACCTCTCTCTGATACCACCTGTAGGATCGTTGTAGCTCGAGGTTTTTTAGACCTCATATCATCTAGGACATACAATAACAATGATAATAACAATATGCAGCGGAATTAAACAAATCAAAGTTATTGCAGCAAGGTTTTTCACCATCATCACCTCCAATTTTATTTGATCAGAATAAAACGTGTTACCTAATTGTAACAGGGATCTAAGACATCTCAGACCGTAGAGGTATCAAACAACTCTAGTCTAGGCATTTACAAGACATATGCCCTAGACACACACACACACACACATTTGCTGTATTTTTACATTGTGGAAGACTTATAATAACCTGTACCTTGCCTCTCTTTATATAATAGAGAGTGCTAGGTTTACAAAGAGATAAGACCAAATAATATAAAATCGTTTCTACATAATAAGTTATTTCCTGTATCTTCATTCTTTGTAGCTTTCTCTCTTTGTCATCTTTAGTCCTTCTTGTTTCATTCTTTTATTTATTTTGTCACATCAAATCAAGAATCCCAGCAATGAAGTAGCTTGGGCAGAACAATATAAGCAACATGATTATCAATTAAAACTTAGTGAATGGAAGTTAGGATATAAGGTGTCTGAATTAGAAAAGATGACTAAAGAAAGAGATGCTTTGTTAGATAAACTTGCTAGTTGGAAAGAAGCTGGTCTTACACATGCTAGTTTTTGTGAAAAACAAAGGAGAGCACATATTAAAACAGGACTAGCTTATGGTGTTAAGTATAGTAGTTCAGAAGAGAACCCAACTAGTGATAAGGAACAAGAAAGTTCAGAGGAACTCTCAACTAGTGAATTTGAAACTTGCTCAGAAGAAAACAGATCTAGTAGTGAGGAACCCATAAGCCCAACACCTCCTGAATTTAAGAAAGATGAGGGGTATCATACAGTTCCTCATGCCATTAGAAGTTTTCAACCACCTAGGAAAGATGTCTCTTTTATGGAGTAGACAATCTAGAGTTTAGGAATAAACTTAAGGGTCAATCTAATCCAAGTTCATCTGAAGAAAAAGTTGAGATTCCTAAGGATGCTACACATAAAAAGAATGCTAGGAATACAAACAATGATAAAAGATTTTCTAAAGTTTTTCCAAAACCAGCAGTATTCTCAAACGTTTCTCAAAGAACTGCTAGTCACTCAGCAGTACTTTCACAAAATACTTCTCGAAATACTGCCAACTTTAAAAACTCTTTTAATCATTCACCTAGAGGACATACTGGTCTTGGCTATATAACTCAAAGAACAGGATTTGGGTCAATGAATAAAAAATTATGCTTTGTTTGTTATAGTCCTAATCACTTGATAAAAGATTGTAACTTACATTCAGAATACTTAAGTCAATACCCAAAGACTAAATCTGCTCAACATAGGCCAACAGAGACAAAACCAGTTTCACACAAACTAGTTTGGAATTATTCAAATAGGGTCAACCATAGCAATTTCACAAAAACCTATAGGTACCCTCAACAGAAAAGATCTTTTTCCAAACAAACAGTACCTTCAGGTCACATTTTCAAGGTACTTGTAAGCCAAAAACAATATTCTCTCAAAGTACTGTTAGGAGATTTTCACCAAATCAAGGTACTGCTGATAAAAGGCCTTACAGAAGAGTCCCTAAACCACATACCTCAACACAAAAAGTTAAAAACAATGTGGGTCAAGAAGGAAAGTACTGCTGGGGACCAATCAGTACTTTCAGAATGTATGGATGGAAAGAAACATATTGCTGAAAAAGAAAGTTGTTTTTCTAACAAAGATCAAGTTTTGAAAAATAAGAAAGTAATTGATCATGTTCAAAAAAACAGTGGAAATTACATACTTAAAGATTTTAAGTATGTGACTCCACAAGGGGAACACAAGTCAATAATGGCTTGGGTTCCTAAAAGAAACTAACTTTCTTATTATTGTGCAGGGCAACCCAGAAGAGGAGCTTAAAGATCATTTAATTGTTGATAGTGGTTGCTCTGGAAGCATGACAGGAGAAAAGGAGATTCTGTCAGATTTTAGGCCATACTTTGGAGGAAAATTTGCTTTTGGGGATGATGCTACTGGAGGAAGAATTACTGGAAAAGGAACTATCAAGACAGGAAAGATTGATTTTGAAAATGTTCGTTATGTGAAAGAGCTCAAGTTCAATCTCTTATCAGTTTCTCAGATATGTGACAAGAAGTACCCTGTGTTGTTCACTGATACAGAGTGTCTTATTCTATCCCATGAGTTTAAGTTTGAAGATGAAAACTTGGTGATTTTGAGGGCACCAAGACACAATGATGTGTATAGTATTGATATGAAGAATATTATCTCCTCTGAGAAAGCTACATGTTTGATAGCAAAGGCAACACTTGAAGAAGCACATCTATGGCACAGAAGACTAGGTCATGTGAATTTTAAGAACATCAACAAGCTGGTCAAAGGCAACTTGGTTAGAGGTTTACCTTCCAAAACTTTCAAGACTGATCATTCATGTTTAGCTTGCACGAAAGGTAAACAGCATAAAGTTTCATGTAAGAAGCTTGGGGAAAGAACAGTTAGAGAACCTTTGGAGTTGTTGCATATGGATTTATTTGGACCTGTTTCTGTTTCAAGCCTTAACAAAAAGAAGTACTGCTTAGTTGTGACAGATGATTGCAGTCGTTTTAGTTGGGTCTTTTTCTTTGGATTTAAAGATGAAACTTTTGATGCTATTCATGATTTAATAATATTCCTGGAAAATCAATTAAGACTCAAGGTTAGAGGTATTAGATGTGATAATGGGACTGAATTCAAGAATAAGCTTATGGATGATTTTTGTGCCAACAAAGGGATCAAGAGGGAGTTTAGCATTGCTAGAACTCCTCAGCAGAATGGAGTTGCAGAAAGGAAGAACAGAACCTTGATAGAAGCAGCAAGAACAATGCTTGCAGATTCTCTCTTACCTATTCAGTTTTGGGCTGAAGCAGTAAGTGCTGCTTGCTATATTTTGAATAGAGTGTCTATCACCAAACCTCAGATGAAGACACCCTATGAATTACTAATGGGCAGGAAACCTAGTATAAGCTTTATGAAGCCTTTTGGATGTCCTCTTACTATCCTTAATACCATTGATAACTTGGGAAAGTTTGATGGCAAGTCTGATGAAGGATATCTTTTGGGTTATTCTACAAATAGTAAAGGTTTTCGAGTATATAATAAGGTTACAAAGAAGGTTCAAGACTGTCTCCATGTTGAATTCCTTGAAGATCAAACAAACCAAAGGGGTAAAGGTCCTAATTGGATGTTTGACCTTGATGTATTGACTCCTTTAATGAACTATGTGCCTGTTAGGGAGGAGAATCAAGTTGTTCATTCAGAAGAAGAAGATTCACAGTTCATAGTTCATGGTGTTAATGCAAGTTCTACAGCTGATCAAGATTCAGAGTTTATTCCTATTAACAAGAAGCAAAGTACTATTGAAACACAGAGTACTGATGATTCAACTCCCATAATCTCTGATGAAGATCAAGCCATTCAAGATGAACTCAATAGGATGCCTTTTGAAGAAACACTTGCAAAGTCCTATGAGGATTAACAAAGACGAGCTTATGATGCAGAGAAGACAAAGGGAAAATCTAAAAATTCATCTGACAGTACTTTGGACAACACCACTTTGGATCCCAGTACTTTGGATCAAAGTACTGCTGCTCCATTTGAAAGTACTTCTGGGGGGGTTACTTCAAACACTTGGACAAATACTGATGATTGGCCTGGTTCATCCATGCCTCCTTTTGAAGAATCAGATGATGAGCTACAAAATGATGGAATTTTCTCTCAACAAGGTCCTGATTTCACAAATTTGGAAGATGATCTTACTGTACCAACTACTCACACTTCAAGAGTACATAAGAATCATCCTACAAATAAGATTATTGGTTCTCCTACTTCTGGTGTTCTTGCAAGGTCTAAAGCTAAAAATACCATCAAGCCCCATAATGCTTTGCTTAGCTTTGTTTATAAACAAAATAGGATGAACCATAAGGATCAACAGACTTGTTTATTTGCTTGTTTCATCTCTCAAGAAGAACCCAAGAATGTAGCTCAAGCTTTAACTAAAGAAAGCTGGGTTGAAGCTATGCAAGAAGAACTTCTACAGTTTAAGCTTCAAGAAGTTTGGGTCTTATGTGATTTACCTGATGGCATGAAGGTAATTGGTACAAGATGGGTCTTCAGAGTCAAAATAGATGAAAGAGGTAATATCATCAAGAACAAAGCAAGATTGGTTGCACAAGGATATAGACAAGAAGAAGGAGTGGATTATGATGAAGTATTTGCTCCTGTAGCAAGAATTGAAGCAATCAGACTATTCCTTGCTTTTGCTTCTTATATGAGATTTCCAGTCGATCAAATGGATGTAAAAATTGCCTTTCTTTATGGCAAGATTACAGAAGAGGTTTATGTTAAACAACCTCCTGGTTTTGAAGATCCTGAGCATCCCAACAAAGTCTACAAAGTTGTCAAAGCATTGTATGGTCTTCATCAAGCCCCTAGAGCTTGGTATGAAAGACTCTCAAATTTTCTGGTACAACATGGCTATAGGAGAGGAGCCATTGATAAGACTTTGTTCATAAAAAGAGACAAAAAGGATATCATGCTTGTTCAAGTATATGTGGATGATATTATCTTTGGAGCTACAAAACAGTCCATGGTGAAAGAATTTGAAGAACTTATGCAGAATGAATTTCAAAGGAGTTCAATGGGTGAGTTAACTTTCTTTTTGGGGCTTCAAGTTAAACAGTCAAGTACTGGTATCTTCATAAGTCAAGATAAGTATGTCACTGACATTCTTAAGAAGTTTAACGTCAATTCTATCAAGCCAGTCACTACACCCATTAAATCTTCAAATTCACTTGGTAAAGATGAAGATGGCAAACTAGTGGAAGTCAAGCTTTACAGATCTATGGTTGGGTGTCTCATGTACTTAACTGCATCAAGACCTGATATCATGTTTGCTGTTTGTCTATGTGCAAGATATCAAGTTTCACCCAAGGTTTCTCATATGAATGCTGTACAAAGAATCTTTGCCTATCTCAAGCATCAACCTAAGTTAGGATTGTGGTATCCTAAAGAATCCCCTTTTCACTTGGAAGCTTTTTCAGATAGTGATTATGCTGGAGATAATTTTGATAGAAGATCAACCACTGGTAGATGCCAATATCTTGGAAGAAGATTAGTCTCTTGGCAATGTAAGAAAAAAACAATTGCAGCAACCTCATCTACTGAAGCAGAATATGTTGCAGCTGCAAGTTGTTGTGGACAAGTACTGTGGATGCAAAATCAACTCTTGGATTATGGATTCAATTTCAAGAATACTCCTATCAACATTGATAATGAGAGTACTATTTGTATTGTGAAGAATCCAGTTTATCATTCCAAGACTAAGCACATTCAGATTAGGCATCATTTTATTCGAGATTGTTATGAGCACAGATTAATTAATGTTGTCAAGATTCATAAAGATGATAATGTAGCAGATTTACTCACAAAAGGCTTTGATGTTTCAAGATTCAAGCATTTGGTGGTAAGTATTGGTATGATCAATTTTTAGGCTATTTTTTAGGGGAGGCATTAATAGTCATTCATATTTTGAGGGGAGGCTACATATATCATTCAAAAGAAAGAAACTTTTATTCGTTAAAAGTGACAGTACATTCATCTTCAAAGACCATAGTCATTACAACAACAGAGTTACATGATAAAGCAAACCTACATCAACCTACAACCTACATAAACTAATCCATAGGCTTTTTCCCTTTGCCCTGGTAGTTGTGTTTTGCCTTCTGAGCTTGCTTCCTCTTTTCATCAAAAGCTGCTTGCATTTTTGGACATGGTAGGAAAAGCACTTGCATTGGAGGTTTCTCTAGTCTTGCAGGATTCTCTTCCACAGGAATCTTCAAGTTCTTCAGAGCAGTCTCTAAAGCTTGGTTTAAGGCTCTTGGCAGTTCTTTGGATAGTGTTGTAGCTGGAGCAGCAGTTGGTACTTTTCTCTTGGAGTTTTTCTGGTTTGAGCTTGATGCCATTGGAGGAAAGTAGTCACTCCATCCTGGTTTTGAGTCTGAATCAGAATCAGAGTCAAAGTTAAACTCAATTTCTGTGTCACTTGAGTCATCTGATGAGATATACACCAATGGAAAGTTGCTCATGGTGAAGTTATGATTTTGAAAGATGAAGATAAGTTTTTAATATGCTTTTGTGATGAAGAAAGATGTATGTAACGAGTCTTTTTATAGGCAATTGGGTTCTGGATGCTGAAAGTACTGCTCAACGGCTATATGAAGGTACTGCTATGCTGACGTGGAAGTACTGTTACTATACAACATGTGGTAACAGTTATTTAATTTATTGGAAAGAAATAAGGGATAAAAATAACAGATTGAGTATTTATTGGGTTTTGATTTTTAAATCTTACCCATATTTACTTAACCCTACCAAACTTTTCTCTTTCTTTATAACTAACACTCCACTTTTTATACACATTACCTTCGTCGTTTTCTCAATTACTTTCTCAATCCTACACCAATGGCTCGTTCCACTTGTAATCGTCACAATATGGTAGCAAATTTAGACAAGACTGAATTCAATGTCGATTTTCATGATATAATTGATTTTCTCGATAAAAATGTTTTTACAAGTCTTTTAATTTCTTTATCGCTTTAAGTTTTTAATATGAGTCGTGAGTAGTTTTAAATCGTGTTTGCTTAGTCACTCGAGTTTGTGAGTTTAGTGAGAGTGTTAAACGTTTGTGATAAGTAATCGAGAGATTGCTTAGACGTGTGAGTTAATTATTTGAAGACGAAATCTTTGAACGCTTAATTCACTCGTCTTGAGCTAATATCTTTTCAAAAGATTAATCAACAACTAATCTCGAGAAAGGAGAATAACTCGTTGCAAACTTTTACCTCAAGCTTGATAAACTTATTCGCGTCGCTTTACAAACACATTGTCTTTTAAATTCATTTACCGTTTTATTTACTTATCGCTTTCATTTATTCATGCAACTTTACTTGTTTTCTTATTTCATGTCGTTTTACCGCTTTCCTTTACTTTAATTTGTCGTTGTAGTATAAACAAACCAAATCCTCTTTTTAAACCTATTCATAACACATAGCTCACGGTCTTGAGTGACGAGATCCATATTCAACCCTCGTTGGGACAACGAACTCGTGGTTTGAGCTTGTACTTTGCTCCCGCGACTATATCAAGAGTACTATTTGCATTATGAAGAATCCAGTTTATCATTCCAAGACTAAGCACATTCAGATTAGGCATCATTTTATTCGAGATTGTTATGAGCACAGATTGATTAATGTTGTCAAGATTCATACAGATGATAATGTAGCAGATTACTCACAAAAGGCTTTGATGTTTCAAGATTCAAGCATTTGGTGGTAAGTATTGGTATGATCAATTTTTAGGCTATTTTGAGGGGAGGCATTAATAGTCATTCATATTTTGAGGGGAGGCTACATATATCATTCAAAAGAAAGGAACTTTTATTCATTAAAAGTGACAGTACATTCATCTTCAAAGACCATAGTCATTACAACAACAGAGTTACATGATAAAGCAAACCTACATTAACCTACAACCTACATAAACTACTCCATAGGCTTTTTCCCTTTGCCCTGGTAGTTGTGTTTTGCCTTCTGAGCTTGCTTCCTCTTTTCATCAAAAGCTGCTTGCATTTTTGGACATGGTAGGAAAAGCACTTGCATTGGAGGTTTCTCTAGTCTTGCAGGCTTCTCTTCCACATGAATCTTCAAGTTCTTCAGAGCAGTCTCTAAAGCTTGGTTCAAGGCTCTTGGCAGTTCTTTGGATAGTGTTGTAGCTGGAGCAGCAGTTGGTGCCTTTCTCTTAGAGTTTTTCTGGTTTGAGCTTGATGCCATTGGAGGAAAGTAATCACTCCATCCTGGTTTTGAGTCTAAATCAGAATCAGAGTCAAAGTTAAACTCAATCTCTGTGTCACTTGAGTCATCTGATGAGATGTAAACCAATGGAAAGTTGCTCATGGTGCAGTTATGGTTTTGAAAGATGAAGATAATTTTTGAAGCTCTTGTTATGATTTTGTGATGAAGTTAAGTGTGTATGAAGAGTCTTTTTATAGGCAAATGGGTTTTGGATGCTGAAAGTACTGTTCAACGGCTATAATGAAAGTACTGTTTTGCTGACGTTGGAAGTACTGGTACTATTCCAACGGTAATAAAAGTGTGGTAAATATTTTTTATTTTCTTGGAAAGAAATAAGGGCTAAAAATAACGGTTTGTGCTTTTATTGGGATTTGATTTTTTTAAATCTTATCCATATATACTTAACCCTACCGAATTATTCTCTTTCCTTATAACTACCATCCCACTTTTCATAAACATAACCCTCGCCGCTCTCCTACTTACTCAATCATACGTCAATGGCTCGTTCCACTTGCAATCATCACAATATGGTAGCCAACTTGGATAAAACGGAATTGAATGTTGATTTTCATGATATAATTGATTTTCTCACTGGGTCGTCAATCAATTATGCTCTCTTGGTCAATCCCGATGTTATTGCACCTTGGATTCAAGAGTTTTGGGCTACTGCTAAAGATGGATGGGAGGAGATGGATGTTTGGTTTATTACAGCTAAGGTTGCTGGGCGTAATATTCGCATTACAGAGGATTCTATAAGAACAGACCTTCAGTTTAATGATGAAGAAGGTACTGCTTGTTTTGCTAAAGAGGTACTTTGGGATACACTTAGGGATATTGGATATGAGGGTTCACTTAGCAAGCTAACCTATGAAAAACCCTTATTCAGTCCTCATTGGAAATATTTGATCCATGTCCTACTTCATTGTCTAAGCAACAAGAGTACTGCTTGGAATGAATTTCCCAAATCAATAGCCTCTGCCTTGGTAGGACTAGCTACTAATCAGCCATTCAATTTTTCATGGATGATCCTTGATGGTATGCTTAAACACATCAAGAATGGTTGGTTCATACAGGTCTTCTTGAATAAACAACTTGAGGGTGTTTCTAAACCACAAGAATTCTTGCCAGTTGTTTCTCTTCCTGATAAGGTTTTTACCTTCATGGCCACCAAGAGTGCTAAATTTTAATGGTAGGAATACACCTCTCACTGCTTACATGTTGGAGGTAGCACAAGTTGTCAGAGATGCTGCTCATGAAGATTCAGAGGATGCATCTGAACATTCAGACTCTGCTCCCACTCCATCTCAAGATGCTTCTCAACAGTCTGAGAATGAAGAAGATGTCTCTCAAAACATTGTTTCTTCACCAGTTCAAGAAATCTCTCGAAAGACTGTTTCAAGGGAAAAGACTGCTTCAATTGAAAAGACTGTTTCTCTGCAAGGTATTGATATTGAAGATTCAGATCATGGTATAACTCAACCACCCACTCCCAATGATTATACTTCCACAGATGGTTTTCAGACATTTGGAGGAGATGAGGGAGCTAATGTGGTTACACCTGATGAAGAAGAGGTTCTGGATAATTATGCCTTGACAAGAGAGTTGAAGAGGTTGAAGAGAGCTTATGATGTTCAAGCTATTGCTATGGAAACTCTTCAACAGAAGTATAAAGAATTGAAGAAATTAGTCAAGTTTCTCATTCCACAACATCCAGAAGGTCTCCAGAAGTTTAAATCTAAAAGGAGGAGGCTAAGAAAGCTATCTTCATTCACATTGGGGAGGAATAAGGAAGATGTGAATTTGAATGAAGATACTATTTTTGAAGATACTATTTTTGAAGATACTGTTAATGAAAATACAGTTCTGAATCAAAAGACTGTGGATGAAAAGACTGCTGATCAAGGTACTGATGCTGTTGATCAAGATGCTGTTAATATTCCACAGACACCACTTGAAGAACAAATTTCTCATCAAGATACTGTTGAAAGAAAGAGTGATGAGACTGAGCAAATAAATCTTCAAGAAGCTGATATTCAAGTCAGAAGTGGTGATACAGAAGAATTGGACTTGGAAGATACTGGTGTTGGTCTTGCTCAAGATACTGCTCAAGGTACTGTGAGGCAGTCTCTCATTACACCAAGGACCTTAAATTTTGAAGAAGATGTGGGTCCATCCAATCCAGTTCAGGAAGAAGAGATTAGAAAATCCACCAATAGTGATGATGATACTATTGCTGAGATTATGATGAGTATATCCAGACCTAGAGGAATTGTTATTCAAGAAGTTGAACATACTCAAGCACAACCTTCTCCTCAACCTACTGAAGAAACTGATCCTAAAGACAAAGGGAAAGGAATCTTGGTAGAACCATAGAAAAAGAAGAAGAAGAAGGAATTCTCTTTAGCACAAATAAGAGCTATTCAAGAAGCTAAAGGTGAAGTAGCTGCTAAACGATTACAAGCAGAACTTGATGCTGAGTTTGTGAAAGAAAGAGAGATTGTTAATTCAACCAAGAAGACCAATGACAAAAGCCCAAGAAAGAAATTTTTATATGAGTTATTTGAAAGGTCGTGGATACAAAGGTTTACAGAAGTTAAAGTATCAAGAAATGAAGGATTTATATAATGCTGTCAAAGAAGAATATCGAAGACAAGTAGCTGGCATTATTGGTTATGATACTGAAGAAGGAAAACAGATGATGGAAGCTGGTAATAAAAGGAAAAGAATAACAACTAAATCAAAGTCATCAAAGAAGTCTAAGTCTGAAGTGGAATTAAGAGCAAACACAGTTGATGAACTGAGAAATTACTTAAGAGTTGTTGATTTTGAGCTTCCTAAGTCAGAAGCAGTTACTGCTACAAAGGCTAAGATTTCAGATTTGGAGGTTATTGAATCTGAAAAGGAAGGAGATTATTTTGTTTTCCATAGAGAAGATGACAGCTTCAGAGCATTTAATTTGTTGGTAGATGTATTGCACTTAATAGACAGAGAAGATTTGTTTTATCTACATCAACATATTCAAGCTCATTTTGAACACATTCCACTCAAAGGAATTGGTGTATTGTTGCTGGGAGATCTGACTACAATGTGGGAAACAGAAGAGACAAGCACAGCTGATGTTTGGAAGAATCAAGAAGTCTGGGAGATTCAAAGTTGGAGATTCTTTGCAAATGCTGGTGTACATGTCTTAGAATTGGAAGATGGTACTATGATTCATATGCTGGCAGAGAGGAGATATCCTCTTACAAGAGATTTGATGATAAGGATGCTGGATCATGGTATGGAAGTAGAGCAAGAGGATGAAACTGCTCTAATGGTGATAAATTTGTTCATCAATTGGACAATTTTGAAGGACGATGATTAATAATTACTGGTATGATCTTAATTGTTTAAAATCTTTTGAATAAACAAGTACTTTATTCAAAGTACTGCTGATCAAACAGTACTTTCACAAAGTACTGCTTGCAGCCTAAAACAAGTAAAGTCTTTTTGAAATAACAATTTTTGTCATGTGCAAAATACTTTTTGAAGCACAAATGTTTACAGCAACAAATTGTTTTTGGAGATGAACATGGTGTTAGTACTTGTACTACACAATAAATGGTATTCAACTCACCATGTTTAACAGACAAGAAAGAGTTTGACTCATCATGAGGGTACGGCTCTGATGTGATAATCAAATCCGTTTTTAGTTGACAATTTACCAAAAATTGTATGGTTTTTAACTCACCATATCTATCAAATCCGTTTTTAGTTGACAATTTACTAAAAATTGCATGGTTTTCAACTCACCATATCTGTGATAAGTGAAGAGTTGACTAGCCCACAAGAAAATGGCTTGTGGTAAAGGCTGTGGAAAATCCATTCATATGGTAATTAGTTCACCATGGTAATTGTACTAAAAGAACTAGCTAGTCCAAAAGCAAACGGCTATTGGTAAAGACTACTCAAATCCGTTGATAGCTGATAATTTGCTAAAAATCATATGGTTATCAATGTACCATGGTTTACTTAACCTAAACATTGGCTACTCCAGAGTTAATGGCTTTTGTAAAGAGACATCAAAATCCATTAATTGTCAATGATTCACCTCTCACAGGAGTTAACACACCTGGAAGTGATGAGAATAGTATGAAACTTAACATGATTTGATGTATCTTATGTTGCTGAGTAGCTGAGAAGAAATTAAGTTGCTGTAAAGACAAACAATTGTTGCTGATAAAGATTGCAGATACTACATACTAATGATAACAAAACAACGAGTATGTCTTTCAAAGAAACAACCTTTCCTTGAAGATAAAGATTACAAACAGAAACTTGAAGTCAAACAAGTAGAATTCAAGTTAGGGGAGGATTGTTGGGATATAAATGTTGAAGTACTGCTGGACATCAAAGTGCTGCTTAAGTATATAAGTCAAAGTACTGCTCAAGATCAAAGTACTGCTCGTTGAATAAAGTCAAAGTACTGCAATGCAAAGATTAGATTAGGAATATTATGTAAATTCTAGAATATTCTATAGTTAGAGTTAGTTTACTTGTCGTTCAAGTATTGTAAACCGACTAGGGTTTTCCTTGTGCCTATAAAAGGATCCCTAGATCGATATTAGTTAGACACGATTTTAGAGAAAAGCTAAAGTTCGATATTAGAGATATTAGGGTTGTTTGTGAGTCTGTATTCGATAAGCAGATTCAAGGTGATTAATATAATCGTTGAAGTTTGTTATTCTTCTTAGCTTTGTTAAGTAATTCCGCATACTTAAACAGGGTAATTCAGTGTTTCATTATTAGTAGTTTAGGATTTATCCAAGACTGCTAAACCTTTAACAAGCTATAT